>JAVSCE010016031.1:0-11031 GCA_032199065.1 Smutsia gigantea
TGTTGGAATGGAATGGAATGTTATGAAATAGAATGGAATATTTTGGAATGCAATGGAGAGCTTTGGAAAGGAACGAAACCCTGTGGAATGCAATGGATTGTTGGGGAAGGGAATGAAATGTTAAAGATTGGAATGGTATTTTGTGGATTGGAAGGAGTCTTATGCAATAGAATGAAATAGACTAAAGGAAATTTAATAGAACATTGTGTATTCGAATGGAATGTTATGGTATGAAGGGGAATTTTGATTAATACAAAAGAATTTCAATGAATGGAATATCATGTTAGGTAACAGAACGGCAATAATTTGTTGGAATGGGATCGAATGTTATGGAATGTAATGGAGGGTTGTAGAATTGAAAGGAATGTTATGCAATGGAATGGAATGTTGTGAAATGCAATGGAAAGTAATGGAAAGTAATAGAATGTTGGGGAAAGGAATGGAATTGAATGCTGTCGAAGGCAAAGGAATGTTGTTAAAAGGAATAGAACGTTGGATAAATGAATGGAGGTTAAGTATGGAATGAAATTTTGTGGATTAGAATGGAATCTTATGCAACAGAATGAAATAGAATGAACTGGAAAGGAATGTTGTGTAATCGAATGGAAAGTTATGCTATGAAGGGGAATTTTGATTAATAGAACCGAATTGGAATGAATGGTCTCGAATGTTTTTAGCAGAATGGGAATAATGTTTTGGGAATGAATTGTATGGAATGGAATGGAATGTTGTGGAATTGAATGGAATGTTGGGAAAGGAATGGAATGGTAATTTTGGATTGGAATGGAACTTATGCAACAGAATGAAATAGAATGAAACGGAAAGGAATGTTGCATAATCGAATGGAATGTTATGCTGTGAAGTGGAATGCTCGTTAAGAGGACAAAATTTTAATGAACGGAATGGGATGTTTGCAACAGAGTAGCAATAATGTGTTGGAATGAAATCGAATGTTATGGAATGGAATAGAACGCTTTGGAAGGCAATGGAATGTTGCAGATAGGAATAGAATGTTGCTGAAAGAAATGAAATATTCAGGAATGCAATTGAATTGGAATGGAATTTCATGCAATAGAATAAAATAGAATGTTTGAAATGGAATGGAATGTTGTGTAATCAAAGGGACTGTTATGGTACAAAGTGGAATGTAGATTAATAGAACCAAATTAAAATGAATGGAATGGAATATTAGGTTACAGAAAGGGAATAATGTGTTTCAATGGAAACAAATATTATGGAATGGAATTGAATGTTGGGGAATTGCATGGAAAGGTAAGGAATGGAATGGAATGCTATTGAATGCAATGGAATGTTGTGGAAAGGAGTAGAACATTTCTGAACAGAATGGAAGGTTAAGGAATAGAATGGAATTTTGTAGATTGGAATGGAATTCTATGCAATAGAATGGAAAAGAGTGTTTGAAGTTAAATGGAATGTTGTGTAATTGAATGTAATATGGCATAGAGTGGAATGTTGATTAATATAAGTGAATTTTAATGAATGGAATGGAATGATGAGTAACAGAACGAGAATAATGTGTTCGCATGGAATTGAATGTTAAGGAATGGAATGGAATGTAGTGGAATTGAATAGAATGTTATGGAAAGGAATGAAATGCTGTGATATGCAAGGGAATGTTGTGGAAAGTAATAGAACGTTAGAGAAAGTCATGGAGGGGGGAAGGAATGGAATGGAATTTTGTGGATTGGAATGGATGCTATGCAACAGAATGACATAGAATGTTTTAAATGGAATGGAATCTTTTGTAATGGAATGGAATGTTATGGTATGAAGTGGAATGTTGATTAATAGACCCGAATTGTGAAGAATGGAATTGAATGTTAGGTAATTATCAGAATAACGTGTTCGAATGGAGTGGAATGTTTTGGAATGGAACGCTATGTTGTGGAATGTAATGGAATTCTTTGGAATGGAATGGAATGTTGAGAGTAGGAATAGATTGTAGGACAGGAATGGAAGTTAAAGGAATGGATTGGAATTTGGTGGATTGTAATGGAATCTTATGCAAAAGAACGAAATACTGTATTGGAAATACCATAGAATGTTGTATATACGATTCTTATTTTGTGGTATGAAGTAGAATATTGCTTCATAGAAGTGATTTTTAATGATTGCAATGGAATATTATGTAAAAGATCGAGAATATTTTTGAAAGGAATCCAATGTTATGGAACAGAATGGAATGCTGTGGAATGCAGTGTCATGTTGTGAAAAGGAATAGATCTTTGGGGAAAGGAATGGAATTTTAAAGATGCAATGGAATTTTGTGGGTTGGATGGGAATCTTTTGCAATGGAATGAGATACAATGTTTGCAACTGAAAGGGACGATGTGTAATCGAATGAATTCTACGCTATGAAGTGGAAGGTTAATTAATAGAGAAGAATTTTAATGAATGGAATGGAATGTTATTTAACAGAACGAAAATAATGTGTTGGAATGGAATCGAATGTTATGGAATGGAAAGGTTTGAAATGCAATGGAAAGTAGTGGAAAGCAATAGAATGTTGGGGAAAGGAATTTAATTGAATGCTGTCGAAGGCAAAGGAATGTTGTTAAAAGGAAAACAAGGTTGGAGAAATGAATGGAGGTTAAGTATGGAATGAAATGTTGTGATTGGATTGGAAACTTATGCAACAGAATGAAATAGAATGAATTGGAAAGGAATGTTGTGTAATCGAATGGAAAGTTATGCTATGAAGGGGAATTTTGATAAATAGAACCGAATTTGAATGAATGGAATAGAATGTTTTATAGCAGAACGGGAATAATGTGTTGCAAATGAATTGTATGTAATGGAATGGAATGGAATGTTGTGGAATTGAAGGGAATGTTTGAAAGGAACGTAAGTTTAAGAAATGGAAAAGAATTTTTTGGATTGGAATGGAATCGTATGCAACAGAATGAAATAGAATGAATTGGAAAGAATGCTGCATAAACGAATGGTATGTTATGCTGTGAAGTGGAATGTTCATTAATAGGACAATATTTTAATGAATGGATTGGAATGTTATGAAACAGAATGGAAATAATATGTTGGAATGGAATGTAATGTTATGAAATAGAATGGAATATTTTGGAATGCAATGGAGAGCTTTGGAAAGGAACGAAACGCTGTGGAATGCAATGGATTGTTGGGGAAGGGAATGAAATGTTAAAGATTGGAATGGTATTTTGTGGATTGGAAGGAGTCTTATGCAATAGAATGAAATAGACTAAAGGAAATTTAATAGAACATTGTGTATTCGAATGGAATGTTATGGTATGAAGGGGAATTTTGATTAATACAAAAGAATTTCAATGAATGGAATATCATGTTAGGTAACAGAACGGCAATAATTTGTTGGAATGGGATCGAATGTTATGGAATGTAATGGAGGGTTGTGGAATTGAATGGAATGTTATGCAATGGAATGGAATGTTGTGAAATGCAATGGAAAGTAATGGAAAGTAATAGAATGTTGGGGAAAGGAATGGAATTGAATGCTGTCGAAGGCAAAGGAATGTTGTTAAAAGGAATAGAACGTTGGATAAATGAATGGAGGTTAAGTATGGAATGAAATTTTGTGGATTAGAATGGAATCTTATGCAACAGAATGAAATAGAATGAATTGGAAAGGAATTTTGTGTAATCGAATGGAAAGTTATGCTATGAAAGGGAATTTTGATTAATAGAACCGAATTGGAATGAATGGTCTCGAATGTTTTTAGCAGAATGGAAATAATGTTTTGGGAATGAATTGTATGGAATGGAATGGAATGTTGTGGAATTGAATGGAATGTTGGGAAAGGAATAGAATGGAATTTTTTGGATTGGAATGGAACTTATGCAACAGAATGAAATAGAATGAAACGGAAAGGAATGTTGCGTAATCGAATGGAATGTTATGCTGTGAAGTGGAATGCTCGTTAAGAGGACAAAATTTTAATGAACGGAATGGGATGTTTGCAACAGAGTAGCAATAATGTGTTGGAATGAAATCGAATGTTATGGAATGGAATAGAACGCTTTGGAAGGCAATGGAATGTTGCAGATAGGAATAGAATGTTGCTGAAAGAAATGAAATATTCAGGAATGCAATTGAATTGGAATGGAATTTCATGCAATAGAATAAAATAGAATGTTTGAAATGGAATGGAATGTTGTGTAATCAAAGGGACTGTTATGGTACAAAGTGGAATGTAGATTAATAGAACCAAATTAAAATGAATGGAATGGAATATTAGGTTACAGAAAGGGAATAATGTGTTTCAAAGGAAACAAATGTTATGTGATGGAATTGAATGTTGGGGAATTGCATGGAAAGGTAAGGAATGGAATGGAATGTTATTGAATGCAATGGAATGTTGTGGAAAGGAGTAGAACATTTCTGAACAGAATGGAAGGTTAAGGAATAGAATGGAGTTTTGTAGATTGGAATGGAATCCTATGCAATAGAATGGAAAAGAGTGTTTGAAGTGGAATGGAATGTTGTGTAATAGAATGTAATATGGGATAGAGTGGAATGTTGATTAATAGAAGAGAATTTTAATGAATATAATGGAATAATGAGTAACAGAACGGGAAAATGTGTTGGCATGCAATTGATTGTTATGGAATGGAATGGAATGAAGTGGAATTGAAAAGAATGTTATGGAAAGGAATGGAATGTTGTGAAATTCAAGGGAATGTTGTGGAAAGTAATAGAACGTTGGAGAAATTCATGGAGGGGGGAAGGAATGGAATGGAATTTTTTGGATTGGAATGGATCCTATGCAACAGAATAACATAGAATGTTTTAAATGGAATGGAATCTTTTGTAATGGAATGGAATGTTATGGTATGAAGTGGAATGTTGATTAATAGACCCGAATTGTGAAGAATGGAATGGAATGTTAGGTAATTATCAGAATAACGTGTTCGAATGGAGTGGAATGTTTTGGAATGGACCGCTATGTTGTGGAATGTAATGGAATTCTTTGGAATGGAATGGAATGTTGAGAGTAGGAATAGATTGTAGGACAGGAATGGAAGTTAAAGGAATGGATTGGAATTTGGTGGATTGTAATGGAATCTTATGCAAAAGAACGAAATACTGTATTTGAAATACCATAGAATGTTGTATATACGATTCTTATTTTGTGGTATGAAGTAGAATATTGCTTCATAGAAGTGATTTTTAATGATTGCAATGGAATATTATGTAAAAGATCGAGAATATTTTTGAAAGGAATCCAATGTTATGGAACAGAATGGAATGCTGTGGAATGCAGTGTCATGTTGTGAAAAGGAATAGATCTTTGGGGAAAGGAATGGAATTTTAAAGATGCAATGGAATTTTGTGGGTTGGATGGGAATCTTATGCCATGGAATGAGATACAATGTTTGCAATTGAAAGGGACGATGTGTAATCGAATGAATTCTACGCTATGAAGTGGAAGGTTAATTAATAGAGAAGAATTTTAATGAATGGAATGGAATGTTATTTAACAGAACGGCAATAATGTGTTGGAATGGAATCGAATGTTATGGAATGGAAAGGTTTGAAATGCAATGGAATGTAGTGGAAAGTAATAGAATGTTGGGGAAAGGAATGGAATTGAATGCTGTCGAAGGCAAAGGAATGTTGTTAAAAGGAATAGAACGTTGGAGAAATGAATGGAGGTTAAGCATGGAATGAAATTTTGTGATTAGAGTGGAATCTTATGCAACAGAATGAAATAGAATGAATTGGAAAGGAATGTTGTGTAATCGAATGGAAAGTTATGCTATGAAGGGGAATTTTGATTAATAGAACCGAATTGGAGTGAATGGTCTCGAATGTTTTGTAGCAAAATGGGAATAATGTTTTGGGAATGAATTGTATGTAATGGAATGGAATGTTGTGAATTGAATGGAATGTTGCGAAAGGAATGGAATGGAATTTTTTGGATTGGAATGGAACTTATGCAACAGAAAGAAAAAGAGTGAAATGGAAAGGAATGTTGCGTAATCGAATGGAATGTTATGCTGTGAAGTGGAATGTTCGTTAAGAGGACAAAATTTTAATGAATGGAATGGAATGTTTGCAACAGAATTGCAATAATGTGTTGGAATGAAATCGAATGTTATGGAATGGAATGGAACGCTTTGGAATGCAATGGAATGTTGTAGATAGGAATAGAATGTTGCTGAAAGGAATGAAATATTCAGGAATGCAATTGAATTATTTGAATTGGAATGGAATCTCATGCAATAGAATAAAATAGAATGTTTGAAATGGAATGGAATGTTGTGTAATCAAAGGGAATGTTATGGTATGAAGTGGAATTTCGATTAATAGAACCAAATTAAAATGAATGGAATGGAACATTAGGTTAGAGGAAGGGAAGAATGTGTTTCAGTGGAAACAAATGTTATGGAATGGAATTGAATGTTGGGGAATTGCATGGAAAGGTAAGGAATGGAATGGAATGTTATTGAATGCAATGGAATGTTGTGGAAAGGAGTAGAACATTTCTGAACAGAATGGAAAATTAAGGAATAGAATGGAGTTTTGTAGATTGGAATGGAATCCTATGCAATAGAAAGGAAAAGAGTGTTTGAAGTGGAATGGAATGTTGTGTAATTGAATGTAATATGGGATAGAGTGGAATGTTGATTAATAGAAGAGAATTTTAATGAATGGAATGGAATGATGAGTAACAGAACGAGAAAATGTGTTGGCATGCAATTGAATGTTATGGAATGGAATGGAATGAAGTGGAATTGAAAAGAATGTTATGGAAAGGAATGGAATGTTGTGAAATGCAAGGGAATGTTGTGGAAAGTAATAGAACATTGGGGAAATTCATGGAGGGGGGAAGGAATGGAATGGAATTTTTTGGATTGGAATGGATCCCATCCAACAGAATAACATAGAATGTTTTAAATGGAATGGAATCTTTTGTAATGGAATGGAATGTTATGGTATGAAGTGGAATGTTGATTAATAGACCCGAATTGTGAAGAATGGAATGGAATGTTAGTTAATTATCAGAATAACGTGTTCGAATGGAGTGGAATGTTTTGGAATGGAACGCTATGTTGTGGAATGTAATGGAATTCTTTGGAATGGAATGGAATGTTGAGAGTAGGAATAGATTGTTAGGACCGGAATGGAAGTTAAAGGAATGGATTGGAATTTGGTGGATTGTAATGGAATCTTATGCAATAGAACGAAATACTGTATTGGAAATACCATAGAATGTTGTATATACGATTCTTATTTTGTGGTATGAAGTAGAATATTGCTTCATAGAAGTGAATTTTAATGATTGCAATGGAATATTGTGTAAAAGATCGAGAATATTTTTGAAAGGAATCCAATGTTATGGAACAGAATGGAATGCTGTGGAATGCAGTGTCATGTTGTGAAAAGGAATAGATCTTTGGGGAAAGGAATGGAATTTTAAAGATGCAATGGAATTTTGTGGGTTGGATGGGAATCTTATGCAATGGAATGAGATACAATGTTTGCAATTGAAAGGGACGATGTGTAATCGAATGAATTCTACGCTATGAAGTGGAAGGTTAATTAATAGAGAAGAATTTTAATGAATGGAATGGAATGTTATTTAACAGAACGGCAATAATGTGTTGGAATGGAATCGAATGTTATGGAATGGAAAGGTTTGAAATGCAATGGAATGTAGTGGAAAGTAATAGAATGTTGGGGAAAGGAATGGAATTGAATGCTGTCGAAGGCAAAGGAATGTTGTTAAAAGGAATAGAACGTTGGAGAAATGAATGGAGGTTAAGCATGGAATGAAATTTTGTGATTAGAGTGGAATCTTATGCAACAGAATGAAATAGAATGAATTGGAAAGGAATGTTGTGTAATCGAATGGAAAGTTATGCTATGAAGGGGAATTTTGATTAATAGAACCGAATTGGAGTGAATGGTCTCGAATGTTTTGTAGCAAAATGGGAATAATGTTTTGGGAATGAATTGTATGTAATGGAATGGAATGTTGTGAATTGAATGGAATGTTGCGAAAGGAATGGAATGGAATTTTTTGGATTGGAATGGAACTTATGCAACAGAAAGAAAAAGAGTGAAATGGAAAGGAATTTGCATAATCGAATGGAATGTTATGCTGTGAAGTGGAATGTTCGTTAAGAGGACAAAATTTTAATGAATGGAATGGAATGTTTGCAACAGAATTGCAATAATGTGTTGGAATGAAATCGAATGTTATGGAATGGAATGGAACGCTTTGGAATGCAATGGAATGTTGTAGATAGGATTAGAATGTTGCTGAAAGGAATGAAATATTCAGGAATGCAATTGAATTATTTGAATTGGAATGGAATCTCATGCAATAGAATAAAATAGAATGTTTGAAATGGAATGGAATGTTGTGTAAATAAAGGGACTGTTATGGTACGAAGTGGAATGTAGATTAATAGAACCAAATTAAAATGAATGGAATGGAATATTAGGTTACAGGAAGGGAATAATGTATTTCAATTGAAACAAATGTTATGGAATGGAACTGAATGTTTGGGAATTGCATGGAAAGGTAAGGAATGGAATGGAATGCTATTGAATGCAATGGAATGCTGTGGAAAGAAATAGAACATTTCAGAACAGAATGGAATGTTAAGGAATAGAATGGAATTTTGTAGATTGGAAAGGAATCCTGTGCAATAGAATGGAAAAGAGTGTTTGAAATGGAATGGAATGTTGTGTAATTGAATGTAATATTATGGGATAGAGTGGAATGTTGATTAATAGAAGAGAATTTTAATGAATGGAATTGAATGTTGAGTAACAGAACGAGAATAATATGTTGGCATGGAATTGAATGTTATGGAATGGAATGGAATGTAGTGGAATTGAATAGAATGTTATGGAAAGGAATAGAATGCTGTGAAATTGAAGGGAATGCTGTGGAACGTAATGGAACGTTAGGGAAAGGCATAGAGGGGAAGGAATGGAATGGAATTTTGTGTATTGGAATGGATGCTATGCAACAGAATGAAATAGAATGTTTTAAATGGAATGTAATCTTTGTAATGGAATGGAATGTTATGGTATGAAGTGGAATGATGATTAATAGACCCGAATTGTGAAGAATGGAATGGAATGTTAGGTAATTATCAGAATAACGTGTTCGAATGGAGTGGAATACTTTGGAACGGAACACTAGGTTGTGGAATGGAATGGATTGCTTTGGAATGGAATGGAATGTTGAGGGTAGGAATACAGTGTTGGGACAGGAATGGAAGTTAAAGGAATGGATTGGAATTTGGTGGATTGTAATGGAATTTTATGCACTAGAATGAAATAGAATGAATTGGAAAGGAATGTTGCGTAATCGAATGGAATATTATGCTGTGAAGTGGAATGTTTGTTAAGAGGACAAAATTTTAGTGAATGGAATGGAATGTTTGCAACAGAATTGCAATAATGTGTTGGAATGAAATCGAATGTTATGGAATGGAATTGAACACTTTGGAATCCAATGGAATGCTGCAGATAGGAATAGAATGTTGCTGAAAGGAATGAAATATTCAGGAATGCAATTGAATTATTTGAAATGGAATGGATTCTCATGCAATAGAATAAAATAGAATGTTTGAAATGGAATGGAATATTGTGTAATCAAAGGGACTGTTAAGGTACGAAGTGGAATGTAGATTAAAGAACCAAATTAAAATGAATGGAATGGAATATTAGGTTACAGTAAGGGAATAATTGATTCAATGGAAACAAATGTTATGAAATGGAATTGAATGTTGGGGAATTGCATGGAAAGGTAAGGAATGGAATGGAATGCTATTGAATGCCATGGAATGTTGTGGAAAGGAATAGAACATTTCTGAACAGAATGGAACGTTAAGGAATAGAATGGAATTTTCAAGATTGGTATGGAATCCTAGGCAATAGAATGGAAAAGAGTGTTTGAAATGGAGTGGAATGTTGTGTAATTGAATGTAATATTATGGGATAGATAGGAATGTTGATTAATAGAAGTGAATTTTAATGAATGGAATGGAATGTTGAGTAACAGAACGAGAATAACGTGTTGGCATGGAATTGAATGTTATGGAATGGAATGGAATGAGTGGAATTGAATAGAATGTTATGGAAAAGAATGGAATGCTGTGAAATGCAAGGGAATGTTGTGGAAAGTAATAGAACGTTGGGGAAAGGCATGGAGGGAAAAGGAATGGAATGCAATTTTGTGGCTTGGAATGGAATCTTATGCAACAGAATGAAATATAATGAATTGGAAAGGAATGTTGTGTAATCGAATGGAAAGTTATGCTATGAAGTGGAATTTTTATTAATAGAACCGAATTTGAATGAATGGTCTCGAATGTTCTGTAGCAGAACGGGAATAATGTGTTGGGAATGAATTGTATGGAATGGAATGGAATGGAATGAAATGTTTGAAAGGAATCGAAGTTTAAGGAATGAAATGGAATTTTTTGGATTGGAATGGAATTTTATGCAACAGAATGAAATAGAATGAATTGGAAAGAATGTTGCATATTCGAATGGAATATTATGCTCTGAAGTGGAATGTTCATTAATAGGACAAAATTTTAATGAATGGATTGGAATGTTATGCAACAGATTGGGAATAATGTGTTGGAATGGAATGGAATGTTATGGAATGTAATATTTTGGAATGTAATGGAGAGCTTTGGAATGGAATGAAACGCTGCGGAATGTAATGGAATGTTGTGGAAAGAAATAGTCTGTTGGGAAAGGAATGGAAGTTAAAGGAGTGGAATGGAATATTGTGTGTTGGAATGGAATCTTATGGAATGGAATGAAATAGAATGTTTGAAATGGACTGCAATGTTGTATAATCGAATGGAATATTAAGGTATGAAGTGCAATCTTGATTATTAGAACAGAATTTTGAAGAATGGAATGGAATGCATTGTAAAAGAATGGGAAAAATTTGTTGGAATGGAATCGAATGGAATGGAAAGGAATGGAATGTTTTGGAATGGAATAGAATGTTATGGAATTGAATGGAATGTTGCAGAATG
>JAVSCE010016032.1:0-270285 GCA_032199065.1 Smutsia gigantea
TTGAGGCATGTGAGTTCTTTATATATTTTGGATGTTAACCCCTTTGTCGGATATGTCATTTACAAATATATTCTCCCATACTGTAGGATGCCTTTTTGTTCTGATGGTGTTCTTTGCTGTACAGAAACTTTTTAGTTTGATGTAGTCCCATGTGTTCATTTTTGCTTTTGTTTCCCTTGTCCAAGATGTGTTCAGGAAAGCTGCTCATGTTTATATTCAAGAGATTTTTGCCTATGTTTTCTTCTAAGAGTTTTATGGTTTCATGACTTACATTCAGGTCTTTGATCCATTTCAAGTTTACTTTTGTGTATGGAGTTAGACAGTAATCCAGTTTCATTATCTTACATGTAGCTGTCCAGTTTTGCCAACACCAGCTGCTGAAGAGGCTGCCATTTCACCATTGTATATCCATGGCTCCTTTATTGTATATTAATTGGCCATACATATATGTGTGGGTTTATATCTGGACTCTCTATTCTATTCCATTGATCTAGGGGTCTATTCTCGTGCCAGTACCAAGTTGTCTTGATTACTGTGGCTTTGTAGTAGTTCACTCTTTCTTAAAATTCAGGCTTCACCTTCCCTGTGAGGTGAGTGAACTTCCCTCTCCCTCCCATTCAACATTGCACTGCTCTCACTACCCTGTCTGGGAATACTCATAGGGAATATTTTCACTTGTTTTGTTTATTGTTCACCTTCTTCACAAGATGTTTCAAGAGAGCAGGGAGCTGTATTTCTAGCTCCTAGAATAATATCTGGCATATCATAAGCACTCAATATTGTTAAATGGAGAAATTAAATCAACAAGAGAGAGGAGGGAAGGTCATAGAGCGGTCCACATAAAAAAGAACAGGAATAGAGAATTCTACTGCCTCAGATGTCATCCATGGCACCAACCCCTCAGCTACCCCAGAAATCATTCCTTACTAAAACGTTCAAAAAGTACATCTCAAAAGTAGGATTATGCCAATTACTTATTCTACATATTGCAAAAGCTTGTCAGACTGAAAGCCAGAACATTAACTGCATTTTACACATGTGCTATTTAAGATTTACTTCATATATTTTGATAGTATGTCTATTTTCTATCTATATTCCATAGTTTTTTTTTTGTGGTTACCATGGGGATTACATTTAACAGTTTAAAGTTATAACATTCTAATTTGAATTTATAGCAGCTTAACTTCAACAACATACAAAAACTGTGCTCCTTTACAGCACAGTCCCAACCCTTTCAGTTGGTGTCATGTCTTTATACAGTAATTCTTTATACATCAATAAAACAAACAATTCTTCTACATGCATTAGTCTCCTAAATTATGTAGAAAACAAGACGTGGAGATATAAACCAGTTACAGTAACATTAGCTTCTACAGTAGTGATTTTTTTTTCTTAAACATAAATCATGTAGAAAACAGTACAGTTGTTACAGTAATACCAGCTCTTATAATTCCTCATTATTTACCTTTACTGAGACTGTTATTTCTCCATAGGCTTTGAGGTACTGTCTAGTGTGTCCTTTCATTTCACCCTGCAGATGCCCTTGACAATTTCTTGCAGGTCTAGCAGTCATGAACTCCCTCAGCTTTTATCTGGGATCTTCTTCATTTGTCCCTCACTTTTGAAGGATGGTTTTGCTGGAAATAAGATTCTCGTTTGGTGCTATTTTTGTTTTAGCACTTTGAAAATACCGGCTCACAGTCTCCTGGTCCTCAAAGTTTCTGAGGGGTCTGCACATAATCTTACTGAGGATCTTTTCTTCTATGTGATGATTTGCCTCTCACTGCTTCCAAGATTGGCTCTTTTGTCTTTTGGAAGTGTAATTATAACTCATTTTGTTGTGGCTTTTCATCTTCCTTTTTGAGTTTCTTCAGTGTTTATATTCGTATCTTTAAATGAATTTGGGATGCTTTCAGCCAGTTTCCTCAAATATTCTCTGCCCTTCTCTCTCTTCTGGAACTCCCCTGATGTATGTTGGTCCTTTTGGTGTCCCATCAGTCCCATAGGCTGCTTTTCATTTTGGTTATTGCAATTTTCAGTTCCAGGATTTCTTTGGTTTCTTTTTGGGTTTTCTGTCTCTATTGATACTTTCATTCTGTTCACACATTTTCTTGGCTTCTTTTAGATCTTTCATATCTTCAAGACAGTTGAAGTCTGTCTAGTGTATCCACCACTAAATCTTGCTAGGGATTTGTTGAATTATTTTCTCCTTTGAATGGGCCATGCTGTCCCAGGCCCTGCACCCTTATTTTTTTGAACACTAGACATTTAAGTCTAATGTGATAGCTCTGGAAATCAGATGTTTCCCCTTTCCCAGTGTTTGCTGTTTTTTGTTTCACATTATGTTTATTGCTGTAAGCTGCCTCTTTACCAAAGCTCAGCCTGAGGTGTAAACTTGTTTTTCTTAGGTCGTTTCTGAGCCTTTCCTTGTGCATGCAGTCACTCTTTTGCCCCATATATGCGGTTGCTCCGTCTTTCTCCTGGCAGTCACTTCAGCCAGAGGGGGAGGGGCCTGCCCCAAGGGGAGCAAGTGCCACCATAGCCACACCTCCTTGCACCCCTGATCGGCAGCAGTGATCAGTGATCAGAGCAGATCCCCAGCAGCAGGAAGACAGAGCCCTTTTTACCAGCCACAGCTCCCATATGCTGTGTGCGGCTGCTCCAGGACCCCACTCCACTGCTGCCTCCAACATGCCTGGAGGTGGGGGTGGGGGTGGGGTAGCTGCTACTGTGCTAAGAGCTGAAGTTGAAATTTGCCACTATTTACCATCCACGTCTTCCCCTAGAAGTTGCAAGCCTTTAAAAGTCTCCAGAGTCCCAAAATTATAGCATCACCATCCAAAATGGTCATAGTGTTATTTTAACAGTAATATTTTCTGTAACTGAATGCCCCCAAAATTTTAGGTATTAAACCAATAATCCATGTAGTCAACACTTTATAAAAATACATCTTTATTGCGTTTTAATGTTCTAACATGATAGATACCTAGTCATATAAACTTAGTCTTCATGTTAAATATAAATTAAACACAAATAACTATTAAAAAAATCAACAAAACTGCTGGAAAATCCCTCCAAGCCATGGATCCTTATTAAAATGTACAGTGGGATGATGAAACTCTTACACCACCATACTCTGAAAAGTTAACTGCAGCCAAATGTAAATGTTTACAGTGGTATGGAATAAACTAGGGGGTTTCTCTTCTCCATATACAGTGAGTTAGGCAAGTCAAATGGCTCCATTTGACATTTCAGCAAAGTTTCACCTTTGTGTGAAATACAGCAAGGGCTTGTCCTCAACTAAAGGCAATTATAAAGCCACCACAGGAGAGCATGGCCAGAAGCTTTGGTAGTCATGATTCAGAACATGAATCCAAAGAGGAGGAAAATATCCACTCCATTCCCCAAAGTCTTTCCCAGAGCAGGAACTCAAAACCAGATTACTAAAGATGACTAAGGATCAGCATGTCCTAAAAAATTCACAACTGTGGCAAAACACACAGGCATGCATTCAAAACCCGGACACCTCTTGCTGCATTTCAGAACAGAAAAAATGTGAACATTAACCTTGAGAGAGGATGTGTTGTTACGGTGGATAAATGCTGGGTCTGCCCTGATGTGTTTTCCCTATAAATTCTGAGGTCCAAGTCCTTGAGAGGCATGAGATGCACGTTTCTGAGTCCTCTGCAGGGACCCATTGCCACAAGTGTCCCATTGCCCTCTTCAAGGCTGGAGCGGCTCAGAGAGCTTGTGGGGTGGTGCCAGACACTACACCCGTCCCAAACCCCAGAGGGCGAGGCTCTGTCCAGCTCCCATCCTTGCCAGGGAAGAGCTTTCTGCCAGCACTTCAGCAACAGAAAGAGAGTCTGTGCCACCAGAGACCCATCTCTGCGCCTGGTGGCACTTCCCAGAAGGCACACCCTGGGATGGAGCCCCACAGAGGCGTCAGTTACGAGGCTCTGAGGCTGTGGGGCTGCGGACTGTGGACATGAGGTGTGACTTGTAGGTTTTGCTCAGGCCTGTCATCCAGAACTTAAGCAGCTTGACGTTGTCCTCCTCGGATGCCCCAAGGATGCTCAGGAGCTTCTGTGTGTCCTCTTTGGGCCGACTATCCACCTTGGTGAATTTAAAAAGGACCTTCACTTTGCTGTAGGAAACCAAAAACAAGACATTCAGCTACCAGAGTACCATCCCAGGAATCTGGTCCTGAGGCCTGAATGGCTTCACGACCAGCAGCAGTTCTGCGAGCAACGGCGCAGTGCAGGTCACACCTGCACACTCTGGGGTCTCGCATTTGCCCATTAGTTCTAACCCTAGTGCATCCAAATGGGGAAAAAAGAAAAATGTTCCTTAAATTCAGAAAAGGAACCAGTTGCTCCTAAGCTTCACTAGTGTCTGGACCCAGGCCCACTGCCCCCATCTACCCTACCGCCTCCTGGTAGGTGCGGCCTTGCTCTCTCTCTGGAAACAGCTTCTGGTCTTCCCTGGCAGAAAATTCTGCTGTGGGCAGTCCGGCCCTCCCCAGTCAGAAAGCAGAGACTCTAGGAGCCAAGCTGCCGTGTGCTTACTTCATCCACTCTTCCTTGAGGCAAATGAGACACTGGTCAACCACGTCCACAGACAGATTCTGGTTGGTCAAAGCTGCTTCCATCTTATTCAGGATGGTCGGGCCAACTGGGGAAGAGCCGGGCGAAGCGGGGGCAGGCTGGTGAGGACAGGGAAGCAAGCAGCCACACCCCACCCACCTGCTCCTGCTCTCATTCCAGCAAAGGGGGCCCGCCTGGCAGCACCCACCTCGGTCTGCAGCTACAGGACTCCCACTGGTCACCACAAACTCGTACTTGCTGAGAGACTGGTCACCCTCACACCCAACTGGGTGGAGGCTGGAGCGGGTGGCTGTGTGGACCTCCACAACAACAGCAAATTCTGTGACAGCACAAACAGCTGCTCGCCATGTGCTTCTCCTCATCCCCTTACGAGCCCACCTCAGCTGCTGCTCCAATTATTCCCAGATCAATCAGGGAGAAACTCTAGTCTCCTGAGATTAACATTTCAGCATCTAAAACCTTTCATAGTTTATTTGTGATCGAGTTAAGGGTAAGCTTTTGTCTCGGTTACACAATGTATCCCATCACAGTAACTACTAATTACTTTATATACTTCATTTAGCACTAAACAACCATGTGGAAGTCCCACGATCACCCCCACTTATCGACAGGATAACAGCCTCAGAGAAGCTAAGTGACTTGCCCATGGTCACACAGCTAGAACTGTAAGAACTGCAAGCCCACCTCTGAAACCAGAGCCTATGCTCTCAACACTGCCCCCCAAAAGCACTACCTCTCAGGAGCTCAGGACCCAGCCAAGGGTGCAGAACGGCAGGGGCAACTAGGGCTGCTGAGCGCCGAACACTCTGCCCATCAGCCTTGTGTCTGCCTCTCACAGATGTGGTCAGATGAGTCACTGCCTTGCCTGGGGAGGTCAGGACTTGCCCCCAGGAGTCCCTCCTCAAACCCAAAGATGGGGGGCGCTCATTGGCTTTCTGGTTCTCTGCCCGGAGAAGCAAGCCCATCAGCACTGAGGGTGGCGCTGGGCTGAACAAGCCCCACTGTACTGATGAAGGTCAAGGACGGATTTAAAGCACAAAGGAAGAAAGGAGGAGGGGACAAGGGAGTATGACAGGAGACCACAGAGGGGTAAGGGAGACCGCCGACTGTGGGCCATGGAAGGCTCCAAATCCTTGGCATCAGCAGCTCGCCTGACATCCACGTGTGCTGTTCGCCCCACAGACCGTGACTCACCCGAGAACCACACTGCAGCAAGCCGCTCTTACTATGAGGCTGTCCAGTCCAACCCTCGCTCATCCTTTAAGTGGTCCAGTCACTGGGAAGGCTGGGCCTCCTGCCCCCACGGCCAGAAGGCAGAATCCTTGAATCCACGGCTAAACCTACATCTACTCCCGAGCCCTGAGGTATGGGAAACAGATTGGACAGGAAGGAGCACACCTGAGGCGAGCACATGGGAGGGGATCTGCACGTGCGGGCTGAGCCCCAGGAAGTTGCAGCGGTAGGCCTCCTCATACTGGCTGCTGTAAGGGATGATGCGCACACAGCCCACTGGCAACATGGTCTAGAGGGAACAGAGTGGCTCAGAAACAACATGAGCTCCAACAGCCCCACCCTGGCCCGTCTCCACCATGCCCGCCCTATGCACCTTCTGCAGGGCGGTGTGGAGTCTCTCTCCTCCCAGAAGGCCCCCCTGGTCACTCAGCCCCATGGGGCGCCCATAGGCTCACTCATCCTGGCTATGCAGTGTTCATCTCTGCTACTCTCTTACTTCTCAGAGGATTGTTTCTCCCCTCATCCCACAAAGAGAGTATAAGCTTTCTGAGAGACTGTCATATTCATTCTGTGCCCTCACAGGGCTAGCCAGGGAGGAGGTGCACACATGCTTTCTGAGGACTTCAGTTCACCAAAGCCAGACCCAGGCCTTGGCACCCACGACACCTGTGTCACTTGACTGAGAATGCTCCGTGCAGGAACGGACAGTAACCCACACCTGCTTCTAAGGCAGCTGTGAACCACTCTGAAGGCTTCTTACAGGACTTGGGGATTGGGGAGAGGAAGAGTCGTTAGCAGTCTATCAAGACAGCATAACCTCCTCCCACTAGAAATAAAAACCATCAATGACTCACTTTTAACACTGGCAGAAACCCAGATCTCAGATTCAATCGTGAGCCTTTGCACCAAGCCATACACACCTCCTTATATTCACACAGGTCAGAATTTCTTAGAAAACCCACTAGGCAAACCCCTGTGACAAAACACAGAAGAAAAAAGATAATCTTACCCGAAGAACGTCAAAAGCTGACTGGACAAGATCTGCGTCTCTGCTTTTCCAGATCACCTGGTTCCCCATGAGAACATGCCAGGCCAACATGCGAAAAGATGGGGCACCTAGGACCTGCAAGACAGAGTTTGGTGTTTTCTGCCCTGAATTTTCTTTCCTCCAGTGAAGTCATCTGTGCATTCACCTAGAAATCTTCTCTGTATAACAAAGGAAGAAAGGTCAGGAGAAAGTCATGAATCTCCTCAGGGAGGCTGGCTGACTTGCCCAAGGTCGGAAAGAGGCAGGTTAAAGTCCCTATTTCTCCCTAAAGCTCTTGGCCCAATTTTATTTTCAGAAATGTGAAGAAGACACAGTGTTAGCTTTTTGCCACATTTACCCCCCTTTCTACATGCTTTTCTTTGCTGGACCATTTGGAAGTGAGCAGGCATCAGCGGCTCAGCACCCTGGAAGCACAGGGCCTCTCCTGTATACCCCAGGCCACACCACACTGAGGGAACAGGCCGGTGTGTTATCTCATGACTTATAAACACGGCTTAAAAAAGAAACCTCCAAAGCCACATCTCACCAAACCCTCATAGCTTCAAAGCACTCCCATCTCCAGTGGGGTTCACAATTCTTCTCATTTTAATCCACATAAGCAATCAACAAGGATGGTATCAGCCAAACAGAATTATTTTCATGGGTGAATAATTTTCATTTAGAAGCCCAATTGAGTATCCACCATTAAAATCCACCCTTTACTCCATTTTCCAAGACAGAAATAATCTGATAAAATTCATGCTCATTGTAAAAATAAGAAAGATATAAAAAGAGCACAACCCGTCTTTGTGATTTTGCAATTCCTTCCTCCCATATGACCAAGTACAGACACAGTGAATACTGTGTGCGTGCTCTTTGGTAGGCGTGTACACACACACCACCCTGCACAATCTACTGCCTGTTCTCTCTTGTACTTAATTAGTCAGTCTGCTGTCCGGATGCAATGACTGCGGCTGGACACGTGGGTTTGCAAAGTGGCCAGGCTGCGTGCATACCAACAGTGCTGGTAAATTCCCTTAGGAGGCTCTGGAATGACAAGATCAGGGGCCCCAAGAAGCCACCCTTCAGAACTTTCTTTAAAGAGAACACCTGCATCGCCACTGAAGGGGAGCACCGCTCCCGGACCCAAGACACCCCACATGCCCACTGTCATTTTCAAGCCCCACCAGGCTGGTTCTCGGTCACTCCTAACCAGTCCCTGCTGGGTCTGGAACACAACAAGCCCAAAGCACACAGTGTGTCTGACAGAGATGCGCTGCAGTGACTGGGCTGTTCTGCCCTCTGCCGCCCACCTGCCTCATGTGCCGAAGGGACTTGAAGACAGACAGCTTTCGGGGCTGCCAGTTTCCACAGTCTGCCAGCAAGGAAGAATCTGTCGGGCACTTGGCCAGCTGCCGCCCTTCCGCACCCTCTGGCAAGACGGGAGCTTTCTCCTCCTCTTCAGCCTCAGAGTTGTCCCGGCTTTCCGACTCCTCTTCTAAGTCTGCAAGAGGGAAAACCAAGACTGTCATGAAGCGGGCAGCCCCCTGGCCTCCTTCAAAGCCTGGGCGCAGAAGTCATTAGGCGACCACTTCAGCCCAGGGTATCTCGTCGTTGAACCAGTCAGCCAGCCACTGACTTCTGGTTTGGGCCTGGCCTGGGAACGGGGGTTCCAGCAGCTGTCTTCTCGGCCCGAAGCACCACAGCACCGTGAAGCTGGCGCTGCACAGCCGGGAGCTCTTCACTGTCCATGGGGACCTGAACCACCAAGCGCGACAGCCGACACTCTCCCAACACGTCCTCGGTGGGCACTATTCTAAGGGCTTTCATGTGCTCTTCCATTTAATCCTCCTTTCAACTGTCCTGAGGTCAGTACTATTCTCCCCATTTCACAGATAAATATTTGTTATTTCCATTAGTCTTCGCTGACAACCCCCACACATGATGGCTTCTTCAATCCATGTCACCAATGACACAGAGACCTACAGAGAAGTGGCCTTGCCAGGGCACACAGGATGCACAGAGCAGCAGAGCCAGGATTTGAAGCCTGCTGTGACTCCAAAGTGTGTGCTCCAAATCTCTATGCTCACCTTTTCCGTGACCAAACACAGTCTGAGACATAACAGAGAACCCTGCATGTCTCCCTCTCCTCAAAGCTCTGGTATACTTGCTTCTCTGGGCAACAAATCCCACCAATGGACTACCCTGGCTATCCTCACCAGCCTGAACTTTGTAATCAATGCAATATCATCAACAGGTCTAGGGGCTGACTGATCCACGAGACTGAGCAGGTGGACTGCCAGGTCTGGCTTTTCCAAGCATGCTCTCTTCTCGATGAAACCCTTCTCACTTTTGCCCTACCCAGGAAAGAGTGTTTGAATGCAAGTGGGTGCAAGTCACTTCCCTACAGGAATATCCTTGAAACTTCTTAAGATCAATAATACACCAAGTGAATTACATCAAGCATTACTTTAGTAACGAGCTGCAACACGCATCACAAGTCTGGTTTACCCAACCCCAAAGATGAGACCAGACTTAAGAAATTGAATCACCTCTAAAGGAAAGCCACAAAGGGTTGAGACCAGAGGTGCCTGGGCTGGTGTGCACTGCAGAAGAACCCCAGGGAAAACAATTAAGCACACAGGAGCCTGAGCCCTAGACTTGGAGATCTGATTGCAAACCTGAGGAAGGTGGCCCATATACTGGTGAGGTTTGGGAACCACTGACCTTGATGGAAACCTTAGGTCCAACCAAAGCACATTTTATTGTTAAAGAGCAAAGAATGAGAGGCTGTCCAGGAAGGTCAACACTTGGCTATGATAAAATAAGGGACAAGAAAACTTTCAATCAACAGATCTTTTCCACAGACTGACAGTCCTAAGAGTGTATCTTCCCAACCTGTCCAAGGTAAATACCCTTTTAACATGAATATCAAGGAAAATGAGACAGAAAATCACAATAAAAACACCTAAATAAAGGGCAAGCTTTTGGGAATGCCCGTCCAGGGGCCACGCCCCCCAGGGTCCCCTTCATCAGCGACTTCTGCTGGGACAGAGGCCAGCAGCTGTGAGACGGCCCCCAAAGGCAGCACAGGCCAAGGAGTCAGCACGAGCACCCGGCAGCTCACCTGCAAGCTTCTCCATCTGGACCAAGGTGTCTTCGGTGGGCGCGCCCTCCAGGAGCTTCTCAGTTAGCCGGCTGCCGCAGGCTTTCAGGAGCCTGGGGAACAAAGCACTGTCTCTGAAGTGTTCTTGCCAAAAGAAAAACCGAACCAGAATATACACTGGGTTGAAGGTTGCTAAGGAATTAATCAATTTTGCTTGATAATGGTTTTATGGTTGAAATGACACAAGTAAGATTTGGTTTTAAAAGTAACTCTTGAAAAATACAGCAAAGGGACAGATGGAAAAGTAAAATATTGATAACCACGACAGCTGAACTGAGGGGGTGTGCAGACCAACCACCATATTATTCCACTTCGGGTCTGTCTGGAAATTTCCCTAATAAATATGATTTTAAAAGACAAGAACAACTCTATGTTGGGTGGGGTGACCAATATACTCTTTCTGTGGAGTTTGTGGTCTTCAGGAGCTGCACTCAGGGATCTACATGTGGGGAGCCTCAATCACACCAGGCCTTGATTTAGATGGAGACACACTGCACAGGAATGAGAGCCTGGGGCTCTTTGGAAGAAGGACTATACCTTGCAAAGAGAGAAAGAGAAACAATTTGTGGCCAAAGAATAGACTGTGGTGGTTTTCAGGCATGTCCACAAATTCACTGACTCTCCTCTCTTCAAAGCGCGGAGGCTAATCCCCTCCTGACCACTCTGGGCTCAGTGACATGGTGCACTTCCAACAAACAGCACACGCTAGAAGTGACCATATGTGACAGCCGAGGCTGGGCTGAGACCTTGCAGATCCCACCTTGTTCTCTTCTATCAGTCACTCTGGGGAAATGAGCTTGCATGGCCACATGGTGAGGAGCTGAGGCCTCCTGCCCACAGCCAGCACCAACTGGCCAGCCCTGTGGGAGAGTCAAATCTTCAGGTGACTACAGCCCTGGCTGATAAGAACTCCTGAGAACTTGAGCCAGAACCACTCAGCTAAGCCAATTCCCAATTCCTGACCCACAGAAGCTGTGAGATAAATGTTTACTGTTGTTTATAAACAAATGGTAATTACTGGCCTTGTATGGGAGCATCATTTTTAAAATATCACTGGGAAATTTCACTTAAACATGCTTTCTGCATGGTTGGGGAAGACACCTGGAGGAAAAGGAGGCCCATGGCCCAGGGCAGGGCTCACCCACAAGCACACACCCCGGGGGCACCTGTCCAACCACTGTTCTCCCCAGGTCAGTGCATAATCCAAGCAACATACTGTGACTGCTCTCTTTCTAGCAGCTGCTGCAAGTCCTGAAAGCCTCATTACCAAGCAAAGGAGGTGTGCAGGCATGCCCACAGGTTGTCGTCTCTCGTCAAGGACGTCAGCGAGCGGGCAGCATTGCCGTTCCTCTGGTGCAGGAAGGGTGTGAAAGCCGTGCTCATCCTCTGGGCGCGCTGCGGGCACCCAAACTGCTCTGCTTCAAACACCTGGGACACAAAGGGAAGAGGCAGCCCTTCGACAAACAAAACCAGCCGAGCAGCCCAGACCCAGCTGAGCCAGTCAAACTTCCTGAATCCCCCTCCCAAGCACTGTCCATTCTACTCTCCAGACAGAGTACACACAGTGCCACCAGTCTAGCAATTCCTAATGGAATATTTTTGCCTCTCAGCTCAATTAGAAGCACTCGAGAAGAGGAATCTGAGAATTTCTCCTGTACCCTCCCCTATGGCCACCTCAGTGGGCACCAGATGGGTACTCAGGCGGCATGGTGCCCGAGAGGCCACTAGCACTGCTCTCCAAGTACCTCCAGCGCCCCCTCCCAGGCGCACTGAGACCCTTCGTGGGCAGGAACTGCAACAGTTCCAGCAACAAGGCAAGAGAGAAACGGGCCCTCTAGTGTCCTGTGCGCCCGGGGGGAAATGAGTATCTACCCCGACACAGCTGCTGCTCTGCTGGCCAGGTGGGCATGAGGGGCAGATGCCCCCTTCTGGGCAGTTCACATAACATAAACAAGATGCTTTGTGTCTCAAGCCACTGAGGTTTGACGGCATTCACTGGCCTAGCACAGCCGGAGGTTAGAGGTAAGCCTGCAACACTGCTGAAATGCAGGCCCAAGGAGGCAGGTCCTGGGATAAAACCAGGGCACCTGGCTGCAGGAAAGGCACCCGAGCTGAAGAGAGCCGGACAAGAGCGAACTCAAGAGAGACCGTGTAGCAAGCGGGGCAGACCATGCAGCCTACCCCACACCCTGCCTCTGACACGAGGAGACGACCCTTACGGCGGAACGGCAGCCACAGCCCCGGAGGGAGCAAAGCTGCCCTGCTCTGAGCCGCCCTCACCGCAGAGCTCCTCCCCGGCTGCCGCCTGCACTGTGTCCGTCTGGTATCACCTTAAGTGCCTTGCCCTGGAGCTCGTCGATGATCCCTCGGATCTTGCCCAGCAGGAAGGGCCAGGAGTTGATGAGGTAAATGCGGTCCATCATGATGGCAATGATGCTGTACCAGCGCTGGAAGCCCCTGGCCAGGCTGTCTTTGATGAAGAAGGTGTGGCTGAACACAAACCCATGCTGCTCATCCCCAAAGAAGATGGGGCCTTCCCGGCCAGGGCAGACCTGGGGGAGAGAGGCCCTCCAGCAAGCCATTCACTCCTGGCTTCAGCAGCAGAAAGTCAACCCCTAGCCAGACTTTCCTTTCAGCACTCATTAGGCTATGCTAATTATTCAGAGTGGGAAAGGCAGGAATAAGAGGAAAACTTTACTTTTCTCCACTCCTGGGAACAGACTTTCTAAAGACAACATCTGCTGTCATGGAGTACAAGGGCAAGTAGTGTCAGTGCCTTTGGCCTTGAGTCATGAATGACTCCTGTACAAACACCGTATCTACCCCAGACTCAATTTTGCCAACATCACTCATCTGAAATACACTGGAGAAATGGCAGGTCAAGGTGGTCTCTGTAGCAGCCAAAGAAGAAGCTCCTCATACTTTTATTTTTGGAGGGAATACAGGGCTCTCTCCTGACACAGTCATTCACGCTTTCATACCATCCCATCAGACACGGTCATCTGCCTTCCAGAATGTCAGCAGCAAGACATCAAAAGGGCAAAAGCTGACGACAGGTAGACAGCAACGTAAGTGAAAACCAGCGGCAAGGGACTCAGCGTGTCTGATCACGGGGGAAGGAGCAGGAGGTTTTATGACAGCAGCAGCCACACAGTCTAGGACTTCAGCTCAGTAGGTCCTGAGGGCACATCATGCTCACTAAGGTCTGTCCCGATGACTGAGAGCAAACAAGGTGCCATCTGATGTGGTGAGCTATGTTTCCTAGAAATAGCTCAGAGCTCAGAGATGAGCCCACCAAGAATGGACACATAACAAAAATCTGGTGCTTAAAATGGTAAGCTAGCAATTGCTTAGACAGAGCCCTGCGAGACTTACTGGGGAGTTCTGGGGCTCCCCCTGCCCCGCTCATGGAGGCACCTGTCCCCTGGAAGACAGGACTGACTCCTGCCTTCCTTTCCATAACAATTGAGCTCGCCTGGGGCATCCTGCAGCAAGGCTCCCGCAGGGGCTGTCCTGGGCCACGGCTCACCTCACAGCTCAGGCTCCGCACGCAGGCCTGGCGGACAATGCTGAAGAGCTGGGGGTGGTTGGGGTGCTGGTGACTGACATATTTAATCGCGGTCTCTGTATCATGGCTGATATACCCCGGGTGCCCTGCAGCAAGTGATCGGCAGCCCTGCCGTGAAAAGGAAAATATCAGTCAGTTAGGAAGCAGGTAACAAACTTCCCTACCCTTACATGCATCCAAACTAGAAAACTCTACAAATTCTCATACAAAAATAACTGGCTTCTAGAGGTACACTCATCTCAAGGTTATAATGTTTCCTGCACAGAGATCAAACGTTGTCAGGGGGCATGAATAAGAGATGGAAGTTACCCAGCAGGAATGTGGCAGGTGTGAAGAGCTCTGCATATATCACATCATTTAACCCATGGGGCATCCCTCTAAGATAAGTACCATGGGAGCTTCCCACTTTACAGAAGGCCCAACAGGCTATGGGCTGCAACATGACTCATGCATTGCTCTGTGCTGGCCTGTCCTTAGTCTGCCCACAACCGCTTGGCAGGACCTCAGGAGGATGCCACAGACTCCAGAGCTGGCGTGGCAGCCCAGAACACTGGCTCAGCCCCCTGCTAGGTGGGGTGGACTGGACAGGCAGCCCGGGCTGCTGCCCTCTGGAGTTGCCATCACAATGGTGCAGCCAAGAGGCTGCCACTACCCCAGGCCTGTGACCAGAGGGGCCTGAGGAAAGCCCCTCCCCAGAGTCGCAGAACTCCTCCCACAGCAAGACCAGCTCCAGGACGGGGGCTAGACCTCCCTGCCCAGTCCCTCCCCTTCATGGGTATCAGATCTGTAGGCAGCTGCAAGGCTCTCCCCACCTTCTACTCAATCCCCCTTGATGCCTCACAGATGCTTCCAGCAATAAGTAAACCTTATGCACACCATCTGCTTCTCAGCAAAACCAAACTAAAGCAGCTAGATCCCTGTTCACACTGTAGTGGCAGGTCCAACACTACCCATTCTGGGTTTCAACCCAGGTCCTTTGCACGAAGCAGCAACTGGCTGAGGGAACTTCCAACTTCATGCCCAGAACCATAGAACACAAGACCACCATCCAGGACCCCACAAGGAGGCCCCCAAGAACAACAGGCTGAGGAAGCCAGAGCCTCCAATGGGCCATGTGTGCGTGAGCATGTAGTGAGGAAGGCTGGAAGGCGGATGTGACAAGTGGCTGAGTTCGCAGACAAGCTAAAGCTGGGATGAAGGGGAAGAACTGCAAGGACTTCTGCAAGCCCACGGAGAACAGTCTGCACATCCCTTGAAGATCAACCCTTCCTGAGACCACGCCCACTGCTCTAGGGTCACAAGTCCACCCCTGGGAGGTCAGACACACAGCACAAGCACGAACCCCTGGACCACAAGAAAAGTCCTCATCACCCTGAGACACTTACCTCACACATGTCCGACTTTTTGGGTCCTGGGCTGCTGGATTCTGCACTGGCTCCTTCTGCTGGGCTGTGAGCATGTATCCGACTGCTCATCTGAATGCCGCCTTCCTCCTCCTCGGCCTGTTCGCCCTGGCCAGGGCTGTCCCCAGTCCCAGCACCTTGCGGAAGTGGGGCATGCAGAACCTCTGTGCAAAAGAGAGTGCGGGGGCCGTGGAGCTCGCAGAAGTGACAGAGAGCAACGATGGCATTCATGGTGACTTGGGAGACAGCAGGGGGCCTGCATGGGGGAGAATGGAAAACACCATCAGCTGGCTGGCATCACTGTGTGTTCACACCACGGAACCTGCCAGCTCCTCTGGAGCACAGGGACTGGTAGGTGTCAAAGGGCTTCCCAGTCAGCAGAGGCAGGTCACCCACCCAGCCGGCACTCACATGATTGCGAGTCAGGCATGGGGATCAGACAGGGGGACCCAGGGAGGCCTGGTAGGTATTGAGAACCAGGGCACAGGATGTTCCCAGTGGGACAGAAGACAGAGTTTAAGAGACAACTGGAAAGCCTTGAAAGTTCCATGCAGATCCTGGACTGCAGTATCAGAGGGCAGGGCTGGGGATAAAGGTCTTGAACATTCCCCACAGACCTTCACCTGGCTCACTTCTCCTTACCATTCAGTGGTCACCTTGCATGACCCCTGATGAGAGGCCTCTCTAACCAACCTCCAGGACAGCCTCTACCTCCACCCGCTCCCTCACTCCACTGTCTGCTTTCAGTCCTTCTGGAAATTTCATCATTTGTTTGGGCTCCCCTATACGAATGACTCCCTAGTGGGGAGATACTGCTTTATCTCCAGCAGCTCCAGACATGGTGGGCACCAAATTAACAAGTGCTGGATAAATGCCTGTGGGAGCAGCCCGCAGAGAAATGATAGCCGACGCCACAGAAAGTGGAAGGCTCATCAAGCACACCTGTAGGCAGGAGCACAACCACAGCGAATGCCAGAGTCCAAGTGTCATGGGAACCAAATAAACCCAGTTTAAATAAATGGTCCACAGGGCTCACTGTGATGAGGTCAAGGAAAAAGATGGTTTAAAAATCCATTGTGGAAAGAAGTAATCAGAACCTTGAAGGATGAGTTATCAAAACCCAAAAGCAGGGGCATTAACCATGAAAAGGCAGCCTCATCTTCCTTGGAGAGAAATAAAGGGGAAAAGAAATAGGTCCTTCCAGCCATCCACAGGAGATCAGCCCTTGGCCAAGGTCCACCCCATCTGAAGAGCATCAACACGGACCCTTATACTCAGCAGAATCTCACGTCCACCGTCCACCTAGACAAGAGCACACAAGGCCATTTCCAAATGAGTTGGAAGGGTGGCAGCAGTCACACTTCAGCTCTGAGACCTGGTGTTCCCTGGGTAAGGAAATAAAAATTGTCACAGCTAATCCTAGGAACAATGGACTTTGAGGTAGGGAAAAGAATTCAAGCAGCTTACAGTCAACCTCAAATCAGAACATCACAAAGAGGATTTGGGGATTCTTGAGGATTTTTGCCTATGCTTTTTTTAAGAGTTTTATGGTTTCATGACTTACATTCAGGTCTTTGATCCATTTCCAATTTACTTTTGTGTATGGGGTTAGACAATAATCCAGTTTCATTCTCTTACATGTAGCTGTCCCCTTTATCATTATGTAATGTCCTTCTTTATCTCTTAAAGAAAGCATAGGCAAAAATCTTCATGAACCTATCTCCCCGCACAAGGGAAACAAAAGCAAAAATGAACAAGTGGGACTATATGAAGCTAAAAACTTCTGTACAGCACAGGACACCATCAATAGTACCAAATGGCATCCTACAATATGGGAGAACATATTCATAAATGACATATCCAATAAAGGTTTGACATCCAAAATATATAAAGAGCTCACGCACCTCAACAAAAAAGCAAATAGGCCAATTAAAAAATGGGCAGAGGAGCTGAACAGACACTTCTCCAAAGAAGAAATTCAGATGGCCAACAGGCACAGAGATGAAAAGATGCTCCACACCGCTAATCATCAGAGAAATGCAAATTAAAACCACAATGAGATATCACCTCACATCAGTAAGGATGGCCACCATCCAAAAGAAAAACAACAACAAATGTTGGCGAGGATGTGGAGAAAGGGGAACCCTCCTACAATGCAAATTAGTTCAACCATTGTGGAAAGCAGTATGGAGGTTCCTCAAAAAACTCAAAATAGAAATACCATTTGACCCAGGAATTCCACTCCTAGGAATTAACCCTAAGAATGCAGCAGCCCAATTTGAAAAAGACATATGCACCCCTATGTTTATCGTAGCACTATTTACAATAGCCAAGAAACGGAAGCAACCTAAGTGTCCATCAGTAGATGAATGGATAAAGAAGATGTGGTACTTACACACAATGGAATATTATTCAGCCATAAGAAGAAAACAATTCCTACCATTTGCAACAACATGGGTGGAGATAGAGGGTATTATGCTCAGTGAAATAAGCCATGTGGAGAAAGACAAGTATCAAATGATTTCACTCATACATGGAGCATAAGAACAAAGCAAAAACTGAAGGAACAAAACAGCAGCAGACTCACAGAACCCAAGAATGGACTAACAGTTACCAAAGGGAAAGGGACTGGGGAGGATGGGTGGGAAGGGAGCGATAAGGGGGAAAAAGGGGCATTACAATTAGCAGATATAATGTGTGGGGGGGGGTGGGCACGGGGAGGGCTGTACAACACAGAGAAGACAAGTAGTGATTCTATAGCATCTCACTACGCTGATGGACAGTGACTGTGGTGGGGACTTGATGATGGGGGGAGTCTAGTAACCATGTTGCTCATGTAATTGTAGATTAATGATACCAAAAAATATATACATATCCTTATTTTTCCTACTACTGGTTATAAAGGAGCTGCTCTGGAACACCCACATCATGCCAGTTTAACCCTTCAGACCATAAGCCTGCAAGTTTTTTCCCTCAAACGAGGAGAGCCCAGAAATTATGCTGCTACGCTACTTCACAGCGCCCAGGATCAACATGGGCTACCCTTATTAGTTTTTTTTTTTTAATACAAAAGCACTCCTGTCTGACTTCTGACTCTTCCCAAGACAAGTGCCCCGACCCAGGTGGCCACCGGGAGGCAGCGAGTTACCCTAGCTGACACTTAACTCCAGAGTCACACAGCCCAGCTGGGTTGGAAAAAAGTCTGTGTTCTGCCCTCACTAGCCAGATGACATCAAATACCTTATCTTCCTGCAGCACCTCAGCCGACAAAGAGGTCCCCCACCTCTTAGGGTGAACCGCTGCACATGGAAGCAGAATCCTGGGTGGCGTGGAGTCACTTCTTTATTCGCCTCCAATTCCAGTCTCTACCAGGTGTTTGCTGAAGAAAACAAACCGGTTCAAGCATGTCTAACAGGTGTCCTCTTCCTACAGGCTTTCTGGAATCCAAGGCAGAAGGAAAAACCTTCCTTCCCCTGACAGTCTCCGAAACTTCATAGTCAAAGTGAGTATCCAAATATACCGAAGAGGCAGGGTCTCCACCCACCGAGCAGGCAGGCGTGAACACTGATGCACAAACTACTCGCCCGCCCCACCAGCACGCTCCAGTGTTGCAGCTCCATTCCTGAGCTCTTCTCATAGGACCAGGGAGGCGCAAGGAGCGTTTTGCTAATAAATATGTACCATAATGGCTCTTAACCAGAGTGTCAGAATGCTCTGCCGCTGCTGTAACTAGTCTCCCACGGGGACCTCGTGAGGTCCCCGGCAAGTGCACGTGGAAAAGGTCCGCAGGGGATTGCTTCTGGCTGAGACCCACTCACGGGGAGCACGCTTTCTACTGGTTTCATCTGGGTTTGTTTACAGTGCTCTGCGAGGTACCACACTAGAAGGGCCAGCAGTCACGCGCAGCTAGTAGGCACTCGCTGACGGGGCTGATAACCGAGTGCCTCCAACACTTTCTCTGTGCAGTGATATGGAGTCCCTCTTGCCACCCAGGCTGGACACCACTGGCTCGAGAGCCAGTCACTCGGTTCAGCAAGCTCCTCCTCGCCCTCTGCCTCCCGTGGCTGCTGATGACCACCGTGGCTCCACGACGAGCCCATCCCTCGTGGGAAGAGGGGGTACGGCGCTACACGTTTTTCCAGATAAGGGTACCTCTGACAATACCCCCCAACCGGAGAAGAATGCGGTCTCGCACCCTCCCCGCAGGACTCCGATCTAGGCCGCCCAGCTCACCCACCGTCCTCGGACCACCAGGTCCGGAGAAAAGAAATGAGGACACACGCCTTCCCCCAAACCAGAGGGAGTACAAACCCGGGCGGAGAAAGCAGAGCGTAGTGTCGTGTTGACGTTGAAGGGCAATGAACCAACAGCGCCGCCAGGTCGGAACCCAGGTCCCGTTCCTCACGCCTCCGGTTTGCCCCGCACCCCTCCCACCTCGGGTTCTCAGCCGGCCCTTCCGCTCGGGCCCCAGGCCCCGGCACTAACACCTCACACCCACTCAAAACTCAACTGTGCCCCTCGGCCAACCCCAAGGCCATCAGAGTGCCCCACGGTCCTCGGGCCCGACCTCCGCACCTGGGCTCGTCCCCTCGCCGCCTCCAGCGGCTCCCTGCCGCCTCCTCCCCGCCCGCCCCTTCCTCAGCCCTCCTCGGGAGCCCGAGCTCCCCTTACCCCTCCAGGTAGCGGCCCGACAGCCCCGGCTCGAGTCCTAGTCCCGCCTCGGACTGGCTAGACAAGCACGTTGCCGCTCCGGGCCTCCGTCCCGCACCGACCCCCGGGCGCGCCGGCCAAACTCAACTCCGACCCGCGGGGAGGCCCCCTAGCCGGTCCGGCACTCACGGCCGCGCGCACCCGACAGCGCGTCTGCCTCGCGCGGCCCGCCCCGCACGCTTCCTCCGGTCGCCGTCCCGGCGCCCAACAGCGCCAAGACACCAGCCTCCTCGCTACCCCCGAGCCCACGCCCGCGGGGAAGCCGCCGCCTCCCCGCGCCCGGTTCCTCAGCAGCCCGGGCGCCGAGCCTGAGGCGCGTGACTCAGCCGGACCCTACCATCCGCCCACCTCGCGGAGGGGGCGCACCGCCGCCGAGCGCGCCTCTGCACCGCGAGGAGAACAAGGCCCTGCCAGGTCCCGCACCCGAAGAGACCGCGCAGGTCCGCACCTCCGAAGCCTGGCGAGGAGCCTGAAACAGCGGCCCGCACCTCGCTGTTCCGCCGCCCCTCCTCCGCGCCCCTGCTCCGCGCCCCCACCGAGCAGTACGAAATGGTTCAAACCGCACCGGCTGGGGCTGCTGGAGGCAACCATTTCAAGGGGAGGGTGGGAAATGCTTAAATTTAAAAATTATTTTTTTTAAAGAGATTTGAGGTAACTATAGCCAGCTTAGGCTTTTTGGTTCACACAGAAGGGAAAAAGATAACGCCTTGACTTCATAAAGAGCGCGGTGACTTTTTTGGTTTCACCCTTCGTTTTTATTAAATTGAAGATGGAACCCGTTTTCGGTGGGCCGTGCGGGCAGGTGGGCGGGGAAAGAGGGGGAACTTGTGCATGCGGCCGTCACGTGACGTGAGGAGGCGCGACGCCGGCGCGGGGGCGGCCTGGGCGGGGCCGGGCCAGCGGGCTCTTGTGTGCGGGATGCTGGGTTCTCTTGTCTCCTTCGTGCCTCAGCGGTACCTCTACGTTTTTAAGAAATATTAATCAGTTATTGAGCAATGCTTTTGTTACAGCCTGGGCGCCTGTCGTCTAGTGTGTCTACCTCATAGTTAATTTTGAAGCCATCCGTGCACGATGGAACGTGGGGTCCTTGGAGCGAAAAGCTAGAGGCGCAGGAAAAGGGCTTGGCGGGCGCGCAGGCGCTGTCACCTGGTGTCCGCTGCGATCTCAGGGCGCTGCCTCGGCAGTGGGCGCCACCGCGGAGTTCTGGGCTGCAGCTCCCGCAGCTTGTCCGCGGCGTGCGGAGAAAAGCCTAAGCAGAAGTGGGTAGTTGTGTTTTTTAAATCACGAGGATACGTATGGCCTTCATGTCTTTATTCTTACCAATCCAATTCTTGATACAGGGTAGCACAGACACTGTATTGGCTAGTAAGTCACAAAATAATTTCTGAAGCAAACAACAGCAAAACCCCACAAGGGTATGCTGACGTGGGATTCTGTCTACTTTGCCATCAACATTTCAGATAACGTGAATTTAGTTGAGTTTGCAAAATGTTTTGAAAGCCTTAGTGGAAAGGTGCAAGAATTGTTTTCAGCCTCCTTTGTACCTTTCCAAATCCTAGAAGAAAACACCATTTCCAGTATTTGTTGGAGTGAACAGGACTAACTCTGAAAAAAGGACCCAGCAGCAATTCTGAATACAAATCTGATTAACTGACTTCCACACTAATAAGCAAATAACTTATAAAACTTTCCAAAAATTTTCAGTTACTGAGGCTGTTTCTTATTTAGCGAGTTTTTTTTTTTAAACTAACCAATTGTATATTCCATCACTTCAATCAGGAAGACAGGAAGTTGGTTTTCCTTTTTTTTTGGTAATCTTGCTTTTTCCCCTTTTTCTTAGTGCTACGTATTTTTCAAACTAACATTGGTTGATCAGGTGTTAAGCCAAGAAAATTTTTTTCTGTCTTGTAACTTTATTTCCTCTGTTAGTGGAGGACACCACCCTGCCTGCTCAGGTTACCCTTATTTCCATGACAGGCTAATGAAGTTCCCAAGTGGAGGAAGATTTATCCAACCACTGCCATTTTCAATAAAATACAAAGTGCATTTGACTACAGCTGGATTCCATTTCCACTTATGCTATTAATATCTTTCCCAGCATCACTGGCCTCAGCCACCTACCTACCTCTCTTGGAGGTGCTTTTTCAATTTAACCTAATTTGAAGTAACAAGACAATTCCTTGCCCCAGTGAATTGTCCAGCAGGTTATTAAAATGGGCTTTCACAGAGTATAAACTTTCAAGAGCATTTAACAAAAAGAGACAATAGTCAGAAAGTGTTGCCCACATTATCAGTGAGAAAGTGAAGCTACCAATAACTCCCATTGATATAACTGCTTGGCATTTACAGACCTGACATGTTTGTTCACCACTGAAATGGGCTGCATCTGAATGAAAGATGTCTTGATGTTTTTCTGTCTTCCTACTACTAAAGCAAGAGGCTTAATTGAATGGGTATTGAGAGCTGAGCAACCACACTTACGGAGTGCTTCATGGACACCACTTGCTCAGACCACTGAGCCAAGGGAAGTCAAGTCTCATTGTGAAATTTCTCCTAGTTTTCAGGTGTAGCCTTACCAGTATGTAGTCTCACACAGTTATAGAATACAGTTGGGCTTTGTCTTTAAGTCAAACCACCATGTCCCTGAATCAGTTTTCAGCTTCAGAGGTATGTTTCATGTGTAAACAATTGGATCTAATATTTTTGATAACATCTCATTATTTTAAGTGGTCTACAATAGATTCCCTGTTAAAAATGATCATCTAAGCTTTACTTTCTTCCAGCAGCCAAGACAACATTCCCTGTGTTTCCAGATGTGCTTAACAGTTTGGGGGTCTGGCCGGGTGCTGAAAGGCAGCCAACAGTGGATATTTCAGAGGGTGGCACTCAACTACAACCTCTAATTCAATTTGAAGTTTTAGGTTATTACAGTCAATTCTGCCTATAGGTTGTCCAGCCAGCTGAAAGGCAAGAACTATTAGTAGTCTAATAATTTTTCTTAAAAAAAAATACCCACTAGTGTTAATTTAGCATTTTTTACTACAGCACTTTCAGAAAGCTTTTCAAAATTAACCCTCCTTCCCCAATTAGAATTCAACTGAGAGCCTTTTTGTGCTTTAATACTAGCAGCTTGTTAAGTATCAAGTGGTTTCTTTTTAGTCTAATAATAAACTTTAGCAATTCATTATGGATGCAGGCTTATTAAATGCTTTTCCCAATTAACAAAAGTTCTCTGCTCTCAACCTTTGACTTTAGGAAAGGAGGCAGATAGGATTTTGTCTTTGTTGGCCATCATTAAGTAATTCAACTGTGTAAAAAGGGTAGCCATCAATTGTTTTTCTATTCACAAATATCTGATTTACCCAGTCATTTATTTTCTCTGGCCTTTTTGGAACTGCTCACACTTATGCATAGACAGCGTTTCTTCTCAAATTGGCTACCATTTCAAGTTCAGCCTGGCAGACTGGGACTGACAAATCCTAAACTGCATCTTTGAAAAGCAAAGGTCAGGAGACAGAATACAATTCAGCTATTGGCAGAGACAGACGAGGGAACTTGAACAAGGTAGGTCCACCAATGAACACCAAAAGTTCAGCACATCTAAAACCCTAAGACTTAGCTTTCCCCTCTCGCCCAATCGTTTGCTACAAAAGTAATTGTCTGTGATTCGATTACACAGGCATTATTCAGTTACTAAGTTGGTGTATCTTTCACAGTAATATTCTAGCGTTGTTTAGGATTTCCTTTCACTCAACAAAGTGCAATCCATACAGGACGGAACAATCCCACTTTATTGCCCACTGGTACTTCTTTGGCTCAGAAAACTTGCCATTTCAAAAACATACAACCAGATGTTTCTTTAAAGAATACCTTATACCAGTATACCCTAAACTGGAGGTTGCTCAGACCAAGCTTACACCTTTGAGAATGTCTGTGTTAACATAATGTAGCAGGGTCACGGGAGGGCAGTACGGCACACAGAAGACAAGTAGTGACTCTACAGCATCTCACTACGCTGATGGACAGGGACTGCAATGGGGTGTGAAGGGGACTTGATAATACGGGTGAATGTTGTAACCACAATGTTGCTCATGTGAAACCTTCATAAGATTGTATAATAATGATACCTTAATAATAAAAAAAGGAATGTCTGTGTTAAAAAGTTGAACACTGTCCCTTTCGTACCATTACAAATAGAAACACATATACAAAGCAAGCACTGAACTCTGAGGGCGATTATCCTCACCAACCCAGAGTACATCCGCATTTAGTATTACCGTGACAGACACACCCGCCAAGCCCTCAGAAGACTGTGGGTCCACTGTAAGGAGCGCCAACCAAGGCCACATCCTCAGGCCTCAGAAACCATCCTGATTCCCTAGGTGGTTCCCTAGGCAACTTCCCCATCTTCTGGCACCATCAAAACGCTAAAGGGATTCATAAGTAAACATGTTCACAAAATAATCGGCTGCTCAAATTAACTCAAAGGACTAGTTAAGGCTATCTTAACTATTCATGCAAGGAGACTATTCTGCAGATTCTGGTAACAAAAAACAAGACACATAAGTAACACCTCAGAGGCAGTGTGTGGGGTCTTATATTCTCTTCCTAGTGACAAGGCCACTCATCTCCTGGACCCAAGTTCGTCAAAACTCCTGTCTAGGGAAACTACTCACTAGTTCTGTAACAGAAACAATTTAATACATCCATTAACCAGGTATTGGAGAAGGAAAAAAAATCTCACCAAGGTAGTAACTGCAGGAAGCAGACACCACCCTTAGAGCTTGGGGGAAACAGGGAAGAGACTGGCACTAGCAGAATCTAGAAGGTTGGAGAAGCCCAGTAGAACTAGGTCCTCAACCAGTGTGGGGAAGTAGAGGAGGCCTGAGCCCTGGGGCCGGTACTTCTGAGCAGGTGCCATCAGGCCGATGCTAGGAATGTGAGAAACAGCCCAGGACTCACGGCACCGCCGAAATCACCCTTGCTAGCTTGAAGAGCTGTTGTACAGCTCAAAAGGAAGCGTACTGCGAGGAGTCTGTCCCTTTTCCCTCCCTCGTCTGCCTCCTGCTGGCAAAAAAATGTGGTCTGCAGCATTCCAGCATGAGGGTAGGTAGGTGGCTGCTTCCCGGCTGCAGAGCAGTTACCGCCACAGCCACACAGACCCCAGTGCCTATTAGGGACAATTTTTTATGTGACTCATGAGGTTTCAGAGTTCCTTTTTTGTAAATAATGAATATTTGACTGACTATACAAGTAACACATTTTAAAAAGTGAGTATTGTTAGCAAGATGGAAATGGGTTTTAAGGACCAACTCTAATTTAAGCTGATGACACTTTACAAAGGCTCCCCCTTCTGAGCTGATTCAGTTAACCATAGGCAGACATGCTGAGAGTGTTGTGGTGAAAGGGCCCTGAACGCGCTCAAATGCAGCTGTATGGCTCACCTGAAAATGCTTCTAGAAGAAAAAGCAGGAAGTCTGGCATTTATCTCATAAAAAAGCCATTTTCAAAACTACAAGAGAGTGTAGCACTCACCCAGGGTTCAGAAGAACACAACGGCACCCCTTGAGCTCACAGGGCACACTGTCAGTCACTAAAACACACATTAATTTTAACTGAAAAATCAGCTTCTGCCTTAGGGATTCTCCCAGCCTTTTTTAAAAGATTTAAATCTTCCAGAACATCCGAAAATCTGTGTCTATTCACAATAAATCTGTTCTTTAAAAGCTTTTTGGAAGGAAGGAAAAGTGATACACATACAGAAGACACATCAATGTTCAAGTAATTTAAAACAAAAAGGTAGATTTAATGCAATAACAACATTAATCTGAGGATAAATAAATCCATAACAGACTTCAAAGTTTGAGATTTTTTTTTCCTTTCTTTGCAGAGAGAATGGTTTTCTGAAAGCACATAGGACTGAAGATGTCAAACAAAATATAATTTCTTAGTGTCCAGGTGAAATAGGCTTGGTCCTCCCTGCTGCCCTCCTACCACCACTGGCCAAGGCGACAGCTTCTCCCCTTTAACTCAGGGTGGATCTTGGTTTCAAGAGTAACTGGATGGTTTGTTTCCTGAATCATCTTCTTGTGATCCCATGCTCTGTAAAAAGGAGAAAGTGAGGCAGTGTGTTTCTATCTGTCCTTGTCAAGGGTTTCCCGTCAGCCCCCAACAAGTACAGCCCATTCCTCCCGGAGAACATCGCCCTGTGCACAGCAGAGAGGAGGCAACTCCCAGGGCCATCCTATCATTCCCCTAATAACAACCCTGTGCATTCAGGCTGTCGCTTGAAAATACTTGGAGTCTCTCTGTGAACCCAGTGATAAAGGTTTTCAAGAACTGGCATCTAAACATTTAACCCGAAATCAAGTTCACATTCCTGATGTGGGAATACAAGTCCTTCTCCATCCAGCCCACTCTTAGTTAACAGGGAAACCCTCATCACCTTTTGCACGAACTGGGGGTTTACTGTGATCTCCTGGTCCATAGCCTTCAGCCGTTCATCCAGCTCTATGCACTTCAGCATCTAAGTGACAGACATGTTTGAAGATGGCTAGTAAGTGGGTTTAGGCCAACTACATCCTTTTACATTTGACATGGGAGCCATAGGTTCACAGGCCCTTAATCTGAAACCCCAGGGCTAGACAGGTTTTGGAGTCAGAATTTTTGAATTCAGAAAGTGAATACAGTACAAGTACTATTTACTACCTAACATCCCGGTAGGATCTAGGGTAGCGCCTCATAATCAAACACATTAGTATCTTTTGCAGTGAAACCAAAACATGGTGATTCAAAGTTAAGACTATACTGACTATACATCATTTCAGGTGACCTTTGCCATCAAGTGAGTTACCAAGAAAACTTCCAGTTTTCTGGGGTTTTTGGATTTTGAATTGCAAAAAAGGGACTGTTGGAAGTATATTACACTACTACGCATTGCTTTTGGGTTTCTGAGATTTAATGTTTGGTTTAACCCATCTCCTTGATCAGAGGTGAGAGGCACAGACTGCCCACACCATCCCCACTCCTGTCCAGAGCCACAGAAGCCCCCGGAGCAGCATGGCCTCAGAGGCTGCAGAGGTGGCTGCTCTGTGGCCCACAACTGCTGCCTGACAGGGAACCGTGGAACACCTTTCCTCCCCAGCCACCCCAGCAGCCCCCACGCCCACCAGAGAGGCATTTTCTGACCTCCTGACCTTGAACTCTGAGTACGCTTTACCACAGACATGCGGCTCCACATTAGATGTGGTGGTTGGGTATGGATAAAATTACACTAATTATAAGACCCTTCAAGCGTTTCAGGAGTTAATAGGCTTTGGTGAGTTAGATGGGAAAGCTAACCCTTTGTTTACTTATAACCATACAATATGCAAGAGCTTTAAGCAACCCATTTTGAAATTAACTTTCTAGGAACTAAGAGATTCCTAGAAACCAGTTGGCAACTACCTGTATTTAAAACTAAAATTATCCTGAACAATAGGGGCAGTATTTCAAATACAGCATCCCAAACATTAATCAAAAAAATCAACATCTGGCACTTATATTTACCTCTTGATCAATGTTATGAAGCATGGCCGGGTTATTGTATTTTTCGGGGTTATCGTGGAAACTGACCATACCATCCTTCTGATTAATACTTGCAAAAATTTCTCCATCCTCTATCTATCAAAAAAGAAATCAGAAAAGCAGTTTAGACCTGAACACTATGTGATTACACAGTGATTCAATGTAATCAGAGGAAAGCAAAGAGCAATTAATAAACAAATGTGTATTTTCAAGTGCCATCTGTTTACCCAACAAATATTTATTAAACACTTCTATGTGTAGGCAATATTATGGATGCTAAGGGGGCAAAACTAACACATACACACAAATCCCTGCCCTTACATTTTTTATTGAGGTAAAATTCACATAATATAAATTAACCATTTTAAAGTGAACAATTCACTGGCATTTATACATTTGCCATGTGCCACCACCAGCTCTATCTGGAACCAAAACATTTTCATTACCCCAAAGGAAACCCCTTATCTGTTAAGCAATTATCCCTCTTTCTTCACGCCCCAGCCTGACAGCCACTCATCTACTTTCGGCTCTAGGACTTGCCTGTCCAACGTGTTTCCTGTGAATGGAGCCACACAATACGTGGCTGTGTATCCTGACTCTCTTAGCATAGCGCTTCCCTTGCATCTTTAAACATTAATTTCACTGAGATTCAATTTACATGCCCTTGCATTTAAAAAGTGAAATGCTAACAAATTTCTGTCCCATCACAGTAGAAATTATCTTCTAATCCATCAAGAAAACTTTTCTGCCAATGCTGATTCCAAAGTAGTTTCAAGGTCTATGTTCTTTATTTGAATTAATGGGAATCTGATTGATCTTCAGAGACAAACCCTGTCCACAAAGCCAAAAAGTGAAAAGCCACTAAAAGTCCCAAACAGTCTTGTTATTCCAAACAAATTGCTCCACTGGATGACAGCTATTAGTCCATCTGCTACAGTGGAACTGAGCAGCCTTCTCCCTTCTAGCCTGGGAAGGGATACATGTTATTAAATGAGAGAGAAGCCAGCCCAACACACATCAAGTAGAATGCATAATTCTCAGACTCTGTGACTACAGAGAGGTGTCTCTTTAAAAAGCAGATGGGATACACCCAAATGAAATGTAAACCCACAAGCACCAAGCAGCACTTCTGTAATTATCAAACTAGAAACAACTAGAAACCCACAGACCCATCTCATTAGAGCAGAAAGGTACAGCCACACAGTGGAGCACTGCAGCCCTGAAAATGAACGAACTAAACCTACATTCAACACTGTACATGAATTTCATTATGTTGAGTAAAAAAGTCAGACTCAGAAGAGTAGTATATTACGTTTCCTTTTTATATAAAGCTCAAAAGCAAATACAGCTAAAATAGGATATTACAAGTCAAGATGATAACAACCTCACCGGCCAGAAGTAGGGCTGGGGGCAGGCACAAGAAATGTTTCTGGGTGCTGGTAACACTCTGATTCTTGATCTAGGTGTTGGCTGCACAAGTGTCTTTACTTGGTGAAAATGTATTTTAGCTATACACTTGTGTACTTTTTTCTGTGTAGGTTATACTTCAATAAAATGTTTACTTAAAAAAGTCTCTAAAACAGTCTGAACAGGCCTAAATCTATTATTAAAGAAATTGAATCAATAATTAAGGTTCTGAAACAAAAAGCACCAGGCCCAGAAGGGTTCACTGGTGAATTCTACCAAACAATTAAGAAAGAAATTATACCAATCTCTATAATCTCTTTCACAGGATAGAAGCAGAGGGAACACTTCCAACTCATTCTTTGCGGCCAGCATTACCCCAATATCAAACCAGACAGAGATATTACAAGAAAACTACAGAACAGATATCTCTCATGAGAGATAACATTTACATTAGCAATGCCATTTATATTAGCATCCCCTCAAAAATGAAATACTTAGGAATAAATCTAACAAAATATATACAAGATCTCTATGAGGAAAACTACAAAACTCTGATAAAGGACATAAAAAAATAAATGGAGAGATGTTCCATGTTCATGGATAGAAGGCTCAATATTATCAAGATGTCTGTTATTCCCAACATGATCTACAGATTCAACACAGTCTCAGCCAAAATCCCAGCATGTTATTTTATGCATATCGACAAACTGATTCTGAAGTTTACATGAAAAGATAAAAGACCCAGAATAGCCAACACAGTATTAAAGGAGAACAACAAAGTTGGGAGAACTGATAATACCTGACTATAAGACATATTAAAAAGCTACAGTAATCAAGACAGTGTGGTATTGGCAAAAAAGAAGACAAATAGACCAGTGGAACAGAAAGAATACAGAGTTCTCAGAACTAGACCCACACAGAGTCACTGGATCTTTGGTGAAGGAGCAAAGGTAATACCATGGAGCAGAGACGGTCTTTTCAACAAATGGTGTTTGAACAACTGCACATCCCCGTGCAAAAAAATGAACCCAGACACAGACCTTACACCCCTCACAAAAGTTAACTTACAGACCTAAATGTAAATTGCAAAACACTAAAATTCCTAGAAGATAACGTAAGAGAAAATCCAAATGACCTTAGGTATGAGTATCAATTTTTATATATAACAACAAAGGCACAAACCATGAAAGAAATAAATGATAAGCTGGACTTCATTAAAGTGAAGAACTTCTGCTCTCCAAAAGACAATGTCAATAAAAATGAGAAGACCAGCCACAGACTGGGAGAAAATATTTGCAAAAGACACAACCAACAACTGTTACACAAAATACACAAAACATATTTTAAAATTCAAAAATAAGAAAACAGATTAAAAATGGGCCAAAGACTTGAACAGAAAATTCACCAAAAGAGATATACAAATGGCAAACAAGCCTAAGAAAAGATGCTCTACATGATGTCACCAGGGAAAGGCAAATTAAAATGAGGTACCACTACACACCTATTTGAATGGCAAAAATCTGGAATACTGACAACATCAAATGCTGGTGAGAATGTGGAGTAATAGCAGCTGTCATTCAGGCTGTTGGGAATACAAAATGGTAGAGCCACTTGGGAAGACATGTTTCTTAAAAAGCAAAACATACTCTTTACCATATGACCCAGCAATCAAGCTCCTTGGTATTTACCCAAGGTAGCTGGAAACATGTCCATGCAAAAACCTGCACATGGATATTTGTGGCAGCTTTATTCATTATTGTCACAATTTGGAAGCAACCAAGATGTCCTTCACTAGGTGAATGGATAAACTATGCTACATCCAGACAATGGGTATTATTCAGCACTGAAAAGAAATGAGCCATCAAGCCATGAAAAGCCATGGAGGAAACTTATATGCAGATACAAAGTGAAATAAGCCAGTCTGAAAAGGCTACACACTGTGATTCCATCTGTATGACACTCGGGGAAAAGCCGACCATTGGGACAGTAAAAGATCAGTTGTTGCCAGGGGCGGGATGACAAGGCAGAGGGTTTTTAGGGCAATGAAACTACTCTGTATGAATGAAACTACAACCCTAATGATGGGTACATGTCATCATAGACTTGTCCATACCCACAGAATGTACCACACCCAGTTAACCCTCATGTAGCTGTAGACTTTCAGTGATGATCTGTCAATGTAGGTTCATCAGTTCCAACAAACGTCCCACTCCAGTAAGGGATGTTGCCAATTGGGGAGGCTATGTATGTGTCAGGGCAGAGGGTATATGGGAAATCTCTGTATTGTCCCCTCAATTTTGCAATGAACCTCAAACTGCTCTAAAAAAATAAAGTCTTAATTAAAAAAAAAATCCCTACCCACAGATCTTACACTCCAGGGCAGGGTTTCCAAGTGTGGCAGTATGGCCATTTTGGGCCAGGGAGTTCTGTTGTGGAATGTTCAGCAGCATTTCTGGCCTCTACCCACTAGCTGAGTAGTGCCTTCAACTGTGAAAACCAAAAATGTCTTTGGACATTGACAAATGTCCCCCGGGGTGATCCAGAACCTGTCAGGCTCTGTCTGGGTTGGTCACTCAGATTCAAAACCAATCCCCCTCCTCTGGCCCCTCAAAACCTCTCTCTAGCTCACGTGTCCTGGCTGGCGTCATAACCACTCATAGATTTCATCTTACCCACCACTAAATACTGAGTTCCCTGGGGGCAGGCACTGCAGCGTATTCAGTTTGAGTAACTCCAGGGGGGTTGGAAAGGTGCTCTTGGCAGGCATTCCAAGGTTAGTCAAGTCAGATGGGTTCTGTTTGTTTGGGATGTGTGTGTGTGTTTTGAGGGTTAGGTTAGGTTAAAGGAACAAAAAAAACCTCAAAACATTTGTAAATTGAACTATGTAAATAAAATACTCCTTTATTACAAAGGCAAATAATTTTATAATTCCTAATCCTGATATGGAAGTGTTCCTGAAATCACAGGGGAGATCACTAGCAGAAAAATAAGAGAATGCTGACTTACTACATGAAAGAAAATCTGCCTGACCTGGGCTGAAGACAGAGGTGTGTTTTGGTGGATCAGATCAGACTGAGCCATTTATTTATGTAACTGAATAGGTAGGGAGATTACAGTGTGTCAACTTGGTGGGATACCATAGAGTCATTTAAATGATGCTTATCCAAATTTGGGGGGTGGGGAGATGCAACTGGGAAGTGATAAATAGGGGTCTCAAGTACACCGGACTAGCTGATTCCTAAAGCTGGATGCTGAGCACGCGGGTGCCTGCTCCAGCACCCTTTTTACTTCAACTACCCAAAGCACAGGCATGGACTGACAGTGGTCCACAAGGTTAAGGGATGAGAATCAGACTGCATTCAATGATGCCCCTAAACGCACTGCCTAGCTAAACAGGGCTCTCTCTGAGTGTAGCAGTGCCCTGAACTACATAAGGGCACAAGTTTGTGGCCTTGTTATGGACCAGCACATTTGAGTAGCACTGCTTCATGTCTCTTTGTGTATCGGAAATATTTCATGAGTGCCTTAAATAATGTTTTCAAAAGTTCTGACAATGGAATGAATTAAGAACACAAACAGGACTCATGGTATATATCATATGAGCATGTATGACTGGAAACCCTTAGATCAAGGAAATAAACCAAATGTTCAAAGGTTGATTTTGGATGACCCCCATTTCTCCTTTTTTATATTTTCCATAGTGAACACCTGATACTTTTACAAGGACAAATATCCACTAATTAACTTTGTATGTGTGTGTGGATATATATATATATATATACACTTACCATGTGCAGGACATATTTTTCTGCCTCCTGAGGTCCAGATAACTGCACACGACTTGCCATATCTTGTAACGACAGTGTTAAAAAGGTCTGAAATTTAGAATTATCACAGGTAGAAGCAAATAAGGAAATACATTTTATTAAACACATGCAGAGTTCTACTGAATCACTGAAAATTTGCTTTTCATTACAGTACAAAATAATTTTTGTTGTGAAGGTAATTGAAATTGATGAACCCAGTGGCTTTAGTCACCCATTTTCCAGAGGAGTAATGACTTCTGGAAATGTACCCTACACGTATCTTCCTATATATCTGAAATGACATACCTGCAAGTTATTCACTGTAGCACTGTTTGTGATAGCAAAAGATTGGAACCATCTAAATGTCCATCAATAGCAGTGGTTAAGTACAGTATAGTACAATTATATAAATGGACTACTATACAGTTGTAAAAAAAATTAAAAAGTGGAAGAATCCAAGATATGCACACCATGAACTATAAAAAAGGAAGATACAGAGCTGGGTATATGGCATGCTGATATCCATGTAAAGGAAAGGGAAAGAATGTCCAAGAATGTGCAAGAGCACGCATATGTGTACTTATATGTGCATAACAATCTCTAGATGACTACTCAAGAACCTGGCAAATTGGGCTGGCTCTGGGGAAAGAAAAAGGGTAGCTGGGATATAGGAACTGGCTGGAGATTTTTGAATTTTTAAATTTTGTATGGTAAATGTATTACCTATTAAACAAAATAAAATTGAGAATGTTGCATTCATCTGTCAAAATTCAAAGTTAAGGTGAGTAAACAAATGGGGAGTTCAACAGAAACCAGTGTTTACCTCTGCTCTACCTGGGAATTGATAAAAATGTCCCCTTTTAGGAACAAATTAAAAGAACTCTTTATTAGGGAAGTTGACACATTTACCACAAGGGCATTTTCAGAGCAGGGCATGTTAGAACTCTTGATTTTGAAAATTCTTGATAAGCCAATCCAAAACATCTACAAATACTTTAGTTTAGCACCCAATGAAATTATTAATTTTAATAAGTATATTAATAGTTTTTATAATATAAAGAGACTTAGAAGTGAACATTTCTAAATACATAGAACTATCATTTTCCTATTTCAAAATAAATATAATCTTCCACCTGAATGTCAATCAGTAGAGGACTGGGTGAACAAATTATGATCCATCATTCAACAGACTAGGGTAACTGTTGGCATGGAGAGCAGTTTAAGACATTCTAAACAGAAAAAGCAAGGTACCAAATAGCATGCGGAATACGATCCCAGTTGTATTTAAGAGTGTCTGCCTACAGAGAAGAAACAAAGCAAGAGGGATCCACAAAACGTCAGTATGGAGCACATTTAATGTCCATGTGATGGTCTTGTCAGTCAGTAGGACCATGGGACGTGACCAACACTGACATGGTCTACTTAGTGAGACTTCTTGAAAAGTTTTTGATTTTCTAACTTGAATAAGAAGAGATTAATGTAGCTAGAAAAGCCTTTGATTTTTTCCCCCCTTCTATTATTCTGGCATTGGGACATGATGCCAAAAAGTGTAACTGCCACCATCAAAAATTCAACCTTCTGTCTAGACATGTCCTTTGATGACAGTGTCCCACCAACAAGCAGTTATGGTGGCCCTCCCCTAGGTGCCCTGGGCAGTGTTTATCAGCCCAGTGGACCCCAATCAACCCTGAGTCAGCCATGCAGGACCCAGGACACTGATGACTGTGGAGACACTGCCCCAGGCCAGAACTGACACCTTGAGGCCCTTCCTGTTGGGTTAAACTCTTGTTCTGGATTTATCTGATCCAGAACTGCACTTTCCTGTACTGACTTCTCAGAGTATAAGCTATCGACTTATTTCCAAGTGAGGAGCTGTGGGTGATTATTTCACAAGACAGCTAACTGATGGCTTCTGCAGTGATGCCTACTAATTAGTTTCTTAAGTTCTAATTCTTCACTTAACTTTTGTTGTCTTGCAATTCTTTTCTGAAATGCACTTTTACCTTTATTAAATTTTTGATTCTTTTATCTAAACTTTAAATACTAGTCACAAATGGGGTACAGCTATTTTTCAATGGCTACCTCTTGATTGTGAGACAGGAATTCACCTAGAGTGGCTCTATTGGCACCTGAACCAAACAGAATATTTTGTGGGGAGAATTAAGCTGCTGGTCACTTTGAGTCTCAGAACCTCATCTTTTGTGCCTGTAGGTCAAGTTGGTTTTTCTCTGGCTGATAGGTTAATTTGTTTTTTATTCTTTTTGAGCTGTTTTCTCTTTCATACCCTTCACTTTCCTCTTACAAATTAACTTTTTACAAACTCTCTGCTGACTTCCTGGTGTCCGGAAGCCAGTTTCTCTCTCTCTCGAGTATCTAGGAGGAGTTCCCTTCTCTTGTTCAGTGACTATCTCCTCACCTTCCTTCCTCTTCCTCCCACACGGTCTGCCTGTCCCCATGACGACCCCCTGCTCCCCACTCTCCGGGCTTCTCCAGGCCCTCACCTGTTATACCCACCATCCTTTTCCCATCCTCCTCCCAGGGCCCAGGGGACTGCCCTCTGTTATGTTGCCTAGCAGCAGACGCCTTCTATTCTTGCTGCTTCTTCACCTACCTCCCATGCTTACCCGGTGCAGAGGGTGCACACAGTAACTGACTCTCCACACTCTCACCAGCTGTGAACTGCTGCATGTGATCAGACTACTTCTCAAGAGAAGAAAGCAAGCTGCTCCTAGTCAGTTTCCTCTTACTTGCAGCATTTGCTTTCCTAGCTCACATGGGATTTCATTTTTCTTTCATACTTTTCTGTAATGTTTGAACACTTGATAAGCCTATTTCCCATAATCAAAACCCATCAGGTTATTTTCATTTTGAAAATAAAAATTGTAACTGGCTAACCTCCTGCAGTTCAACTGCATTCAGCTCATTCAATCCTGCCTAAATGGGGATGTCAGAGAAATAGCGATCAAGTAAGACATTCAAACTAAGGCCAGCACAGCTTGAGAGGTTCCCAGGCTTGTCACCAGACTCACGCTTACACGGTTGGGATCTCCCCAACTGCCCACGGAACTGTTCTCTCTCAGGCTACCGTTCTCTGCCTCCCAGTGCAGCCGTACCTCCTACCTGTCTTCCTCTTCACCTGTTTCTCTTCTCAAATACCCTACTCTAGCCCTGAAAAGACCAGGAGGTCTACGTCAAACTCTAGGTAATTGGTTGCAAGGGTCCCTTCTTATCATAGGCGTCCTGCTGCACTTCATCCTTTACTTTTCCCCTTAGCACGGAGAAGGAAAGAAGAGGGGGTTCGGGGGATCAGGAGATGCATCTGAGGACAGCACCTGTCTCACCTTGGTTAGCCTCTGAATGTTCTTCTTATAAAGAGAGGACAAGCATTGCTTCACCAGTCCCATGTTGTTATCACGAGTAAAGCTTTCGCTGTGCTTGTTCACCAGGTTTCGGAGTTCTGAGGGGTTGTTGGTTGAATAAACTTGTGCTAACTCATGGTACGCATTGCTTAGAGGCTAAAGGTTTGAAGGTGAGACAAAAGTCAGATTGGAATATTAGAGGAATACCTTTTGTATAGGAAGGCAAATAAAACATGGTACTGTGTTTGTAGCCAGTACATTCAATACCTTTTATTGTTATCTAATGAATTACAATTTGCCCAAAGCAAATGCCTAGTTTTTAAGACCAAAGACAGAAATTCACTATGAGGTAACTTGACAAAAAAATCTTTGTAATACAGAGCAAATAACTGCACAGGAGGTGAAAGTGCACTATAATGAGTAAAGGCTGCATGTCTCTTCTCTATCAGTGGCTCTTTTTTCCACTGATAAATTACACTGGGAGAAGGCAGGCAAAATATCCATCATTCTCAACTCTCCTGTGTGTTCTCACACACACATATGCCTCACCAGATGCAAGGGGACAGTTGGCTACTTTTGATAAGCAGCAGGAAGATAGGAATAAGAGAAGAGTGGCTGAGGGCCTACTAAGAGTTTGAGCTCCTTTAGGCATTTTAAACACATTATCCTCTATTTTAACTACTAAGAAATTGGAACAGAGGTCCAAGAGAGTAAGAGCGGTCATGAGAAACACAGGCAGGAATGGGATGCTCTGACGTCTGTGTTCTTTTCACAATTTATGATATCATCATAAACATACTAACGCTTGAAAATGATGCCTGCCAGAAGTGAAAACCTCACTTTATAGAAGCATTCCTTCTAAAACAGGTCAGCTCAAAAGCCACCTGAAAGAACCATGGGGGTTCTCCAAAATGATCTGAGAACAGCTACCCTAAACCTACCCTGCCTACCACCTTCCATGAGATTCGAGGGACCTCTCTTAACTACCTTCCCTTCACACCTTGTCTATGACTAGGCAGCCTAGGGCCCTGAGAACCACAACAGGGCTCTTAGGCCAAGGACACTTGGCTGTCTTCAATAAGATGGCACAAAAATCTTATTAGGAACATTTTCAAATTGACATTCTCAAGTTTTAAGTTTGTGTAAGGAGGAACAGGGTAAAATTATTATCAAAATGTAAGTGACTTCATAAGCTTTTGGACTACTCAATTTTATTTTAAACCATGAGCATGTATTTAAAAAAAACTTTTTTACATAGTTAATTCCTTTTTTAATGTGATCCCAAAGCTGGGTCCTCAGTGAAAACACAAAAGTTTAGTGAGAACTTGTGGTCTTTATATGGAAGGGTTCTAGTAAGATTTCCCAGCACTTGGGCAAACTGAGAGTTCAAAAAAATCAACACTCCTTTTCAGTACTTTCACTAAATTGTGAGGAAGATAACAAAAAATCAACCCTGAGAGCTTAAACATCTACAGCTACACTTACCCATCTATAGCTACAGTTTTAAAGACATCTATAGCAAAAGTCTGCAAACAGATTCCTAAGACACACTCCATCCCAATCAAGTGATCAGAGGGTGTATGGACTGGAACAGAGTAAAAGCTTCTGTCAGAACTGCAGCTCTTAGGTTCCCAGCAGACATTTAATAAACGTCTACTAATTTGAAGCTGCCGGGAGAGCTAAATCACCATCAAATAAAATCACAGAACTATGTATCATTACAATTTCATTATGTACTTAACACATCACCTAAGAATTCAGCTTTATTTTAAAAACTCACCTTAATGAATCTACCCACAATTTGAGACGTGTATTTCGGTAGCTGTTGTACTTTTCCAAGTAATATCAAAGAAACTAGAATATACTTTTTATATGCTTCCAACATGATGTGACTGACAGCCATGGCAGGAGTAGTTATAGCCTAAGCAAGAGAAGAATGTTTCATGTGAAGAGAGCACATCGCAGCAAAAAAGAGTGATCAACCATGTGGATTACTTTAACCAAAAAATAATACTTATATTAAGTGTCCTATTTTTTAAAATAGTATCTTTATTGAGATATGATTCACATACTATAATACCCTTTATGTACACCTTTCAGTGGTTTTTGGTATATTCCCCATGTTGTACAACTACCACCACTACCCAATTCCAGAAATTTAATCCACCCAAAAAGAAACCCACACCCATTAGCAGTCCCATTCTCTCCTCCCTCCAGCCCCAGGCAACCATTCATCTACTTTACATCCCTATGGATTTGCTTATTCTGGACATTTCATATAAATGGCATCATAAATATGTGGTCTTTTGTGACTGGCTTCTTTCATTCATGCTGTACCACATATTGGTACCTCACTCCATTTTATGGTGGAATAACATTCCACTGTATGTATAGCATTTTGTTTATTTATTCTTCAGTTGGGCATTCAGGTTGTCTCCACCTTTCAGTCATTACAAATAAGGATGCTATGAACATTATTAGCACACACATTTATTTTTGTGAGGACAACACGTGTTGCATTTCTCTCAGGTATATAACTAGCAGTGGAATTGCTGGGTCATGTGGTACCTGTGTTTAACATTCAAGGAATTCCACACTTCTCCAAGGTGACCGCACCATTTCACAATCCTACTGGCAGTTATGAGGGTTCCAAATTCTCATCCTCATCAGCACTTCAGATTAGCTGTCTCTTTCTAACTTTAGCAACCCTAATGGGTGGGAATTGGCATTGTGGTTTTGATTCGCATTTTCTCAATGACTACAGATGATGAGTATCTTATTGGCCATGTGTGTATCTTCTTTGAAGAAATGTTTTTTCCAATTCATTGCCCATTTTTAAATTTTAGTATTTTTATTACTGAGTCATAAGAGGTGTTTGTTATATGCTGGATGTAAATCCCTTGTCAGGATTATGACCTGCAAATACTTCCACCCATTCTGTGGCTGCCTTTTCATTTTCTTTCACCTGGATTGATGGAGGTTAAGAGCTGAAAGTACCATACCCAAATCAGCCCAAATATTCCAAATCAAAACCCAAACCACTGAGCCTGTAAGATACTTCTTCGAGATTATTCTACAGAAATACTTACATAAGCAGAAGGATACATGGACAAATGACCCTCACTACACCAGGCCCAGGTAACTCTAGCAGACCACATGGCTGATCTGTGTGCCATGTGGGGAAATGAAGCTCCTTTCCCTTTTTGCTTTACGTAATACTAAGTGATCTGAAATTTCTTCAGTAAGTACACCCTTCTTTTGTGATTTTCAAAGCAGTAAAAAAAAATCTGTTATCACCTTGGAAATTAAGGTACTAATTTCACACGTATTATTAAAACACAGTTGCATGAAGTAATCTAACACTAAACAATGGTTGTCATTAGGGCAAAATAAGGGCACGAGTACATTTTCAGGTAAAAGGCTTCTATCTATAAACATCAAAAAAGTTTTGTTTTTAGCTATTTGTGATAGAAATATTTTTCTAAGTGCACTGCATACTTCCCTGACTTTTTAGAGCCCACATCCTCGTGATATTTCTAGATCATCAGTATGCTCACTGGTTACTCTATCGGGCTGTAAAACAATAATGCATTCAGTGGTATGAAGTGTGTGTTTATAATTCTCTGAAGAATTAAACTTTTTGACTGTGTACTCTTAGAGAGATGTCACGTTGAAGAGCTTATCTGACTAGACACATCCTCTACTGACCCGTTCCTGCCCCCCAGCACCCTCGGTGACCCTCCCCAGGTCCCCTCGGCATGCCTGTCGCCCCACTCACTGAGGCAAAGCTCAGTCACACACACATGCCTGTGTGTACACGTACCAGGGTTTTAACTAACTGCAAGCTCCTTGAAGGCTTAGCATCTCCTACATTACTATGTGTTATGAATAAAACAGGACCTTATAAAAATATGACAAATTTATACTAAAACACTAGTATTAGCCAATACTGTTTTTCAGATTCTGAGTGTGTCATATGTCTCATCACACAGACCAGTGGCCATTACAAAGACCCAAAGCTTGGAGGGACTTTTCACTGTGGACTCCTTAATACCCTTTGAATTTTGACATGAAAATATTTTACTTATTAGAATAAATAGATACCACACATCATTTTAGAACAAGAAGACATTTCAAAGATAATTCAGTTCAACCTCTTCCCTATATGCATAAGAAGCTACAAGGCTCTGGAGAGTCACAGAACTTAACCCAGATCAGACAGGATGTAAGCAGCAGGCTAGGTCAGAGCCCACTCCCTAGAGCACCTCCCCCACCGACACTGCTCTTCAATGGAAGGAACAGACTACCACTGCCTACGTGATCACAGACAAACAGCCTTTGGGACGGACAGCCACCTGAAACTCAAGAGGCCCAGGATCAACCCGCTCCAGATGTGCACTTTCATCACACATGTTCCATATAGCCTCAGGGGCACCTAGAGAGATGATTACCTGTTCATAAAAGTAGAGTGCTCTTTCAAAGTTCTTCAGCCCAGTATAGATCATCCCTCCATAATAATAGTAACATAAAAAGTGCTTTGCATCGTAAGCTCCATTCTCTTTACAGATATCCATCATGTCCACGTCAAGATATGGAAGGGCAGGCTTAAAGCATTTAGCTAGCAAACAAAGCTGTGAAAAAATTTTAAATTGTCATTTTAATTACACTTTGGCAGGATTTAGCAGAAGAAGCAAATTCATAGACTCCAGGAAGTTCAAGAAAATAGTACTTTGTTTTACATCTTATTGATTAAAGTAAGTCAACACTTTACTCCATGTTTTAAGCATTCAAAACAAAACAGCATTTCTTTATAAAAGATTAGTCAGACATGAGATAAGGCACTCTGCAGATGCATTACAGCTCAGCTATCCCTGGGCTCACCAAGGGCCCATTCTGCTTATAGATGCACAAACAAGTGAGTCCTGTTCCCTTTGCTGACCAGTGGAAGAGAAATAAACCAGCATGCTATGATTAAATGGAAGTATTTTCCTTAATTCCTTTTCAATTTCTGAATCCTTTAGGTAAGTGAGGGGAACTATGCAACACGAGAAAGTACGCACATGGCAATGTCTGTACCTGGAGGACGGGGGCACGGGTGAGACACAGGGACCAACTCAGAGCTGCACACTTAAGATCAGTACATTTTATTGCATGTATGTCACACCTCAATCACAAAAGTTTTTTAAAAGACAAAAAACAACACAGAAAGAAAAGCAGGCACATCTCCATGTGAACTAGAACGTGTATGTGAAATAATGTATGTGCCATGTTATTTATTAAGGCAATAACCTAAATACCCTACAGGGACTGACTAAACCCATATTATGGCATTCTTTGCAACTAGAGAGCACTGATAATGCGATCTGCGCCAAGATACACAAAGTAGAAAAAAGCAAGGTACCTTAGACTTCACTAGATTATTGTGTAAAAAAAGAAAAAATACACACATATTTGTTTGCACGTACATAAAACAGCTTTGGAAGGATACACAAGAAGCTCCTAACACTGGTTTCCTTTGGAGAGAATAGATGGGCGGCTAGTGCCCAGGGTGGTAAGGAGACTTCATTATGTGCCCTCCCTTTTTAGCTTCTGGATTTTGAACTATGTAAAATTACATGGGTAACATTTTAAGGTGTAAGACGTTATTTTAAGGTGTAAGACGTTACCTGTGTTTACTCTCAGATTCTACAATTCCTTAAAAAGAAAATGACTTGAGGTTTTTTTTTAACACTGTAAGCACTAATTAGAGCCCTATCTGTTCTATTCACATCACACGTGTACTAGTTGGGCTCCACTCACAGTTTGCATCCAGTAGCCTACAGAAAAATTCCCTTACTGGTAACAGATGTACCTACACCATTTCAACTTCTAGATCATATCAGTCTCCCCCTACATGCCTTCACTTATCTTACCCAGTGTTAAGCAAACACACAACCAACCTTCCATCTCTGACTCAGCGTGACTCACTTTTTGGCTGCTTACCTGGCACAGATCAGCGTGTATTGAGGTCAGCTGGTTTGTATTCATCTGCATCTTGTCTATGGCTTGCTTAAGGATGCCGATTCCTCGCAGGGGCTGTCGGAAATGACATCTCTTTCAGATAAGTTCTCAAAGGTGGCAGCACATTGGATCTTAGGTTGTCACTTACAAACAAAAAATAACACTAATTGACAGGTTCCTTTAAATAACAATCTGAGGTTTCCATACTCTTTCAGGAAACTCCTCTCTCTCTTCAGTCAGAAACTGTTTTCTTAAGCTTTTTTCTTGTGATATTTAAAGTAATTCAGCACCACTGTTTTAATCATACAGCTTACTTCACAATGAAGAGCAGTCAACAAAAGCAGTATTGCTTTCTCAACAGCTCATTTTATTTCCATCTAAACAAACAACAATTTTCCAAATCATCTGCAATAGATGAGAGCCTATGTTTAGTAAACTTAATTGTGTGTAAGGATGTTGGCATTTTCTGACAAGTCAGTCTAGATATCATTTGTTAATTCTCTCCAACAACATTTTCTTACCTGACAATAAATTACTATTAAAACTGATACCAAAAGTTACAAATGGACCATTTCCTACCCTGCTTACAAATAATAACAAGTTTCAAATGGTATAGTCAGTTTCTGGATAGGAGATGTGACTATAAAATAGCTGATAACTTGCATAGATTTTTCAATGAAGAGTAAATTTTTTTAAACAACCTCGTTCAAACCATAATTTATTTAGTAGTTCCTTCTGTTTTCAATCCCTTCAAATCACTCATCTTAAAGTTCAATTTCAAATCAAAAAGAAACACCCAATTATAACTTGTGTCAGTATCATAGAAGTTAAAGACCAACCAAAAACCACTGAGGTTAAAGGAGATGAACGAATATAAGAACATAATACAACCAACGATCTAAGAATTCTCTCATTATAAAGGACATTATGGCAACAACTAGCAAAGTCTGAAAAAGGTCAGATTTGTGAAAGGATTATATCAACGTTCATGTTCTGGCCTTGATCACTGTACTGTGGTTATGTAAGAGAATGTTCTGATTTTTAGGAAAACACTCATTGAAGTATTTAGGGTAAAGGGCATCATATCTACAATTCACTTTCCAATGGCTCAGAAAAACAGAAAATTTAAGCAAGTGTGGTAAAATCTTAACCATATGGAGAATATGGGTGAAAGGTATACAGGAATTCTTTATATTATTGATTAAAGATAAAATTATGTCATAATTAAAAGTTAAAAAAAGTTTTAACAAACAAAACCCCAGCATATCACAACATAAAGGGCACTGGCATGGTAGTTTCAAAAACCCAGTGATCACAGCCAGCCTCCCTGAAGGCACTTCCCCCTGTGTTGCGAGTCCTCCCTCACATAGGGGCTGGCTGTCCTTAGCACATGCTTTGAGTGCCCTGAAGCGACCACATGTATCTGTTAGGATGCTTAGTACCAACCTGGAACTTAACACATTTGTAATTCGCTCTGTAAGTCAGACGTATCAAGACAGAATTATAAATGCTTGGATAACATTACTTACCTGTTTTCTTTCCACAAGTGCATTTGTTAGCTGATGGCAAAGCCCAGCAACTAGAGATAAAAACAAAACATTGAAAATATAAATGACTACACAGGCAAATACATTCAACAGAAAATAACAAAATGCTACTTGCTTACAAGTGTCTGTTGCATATCGAATGTGCTCCCCATTACAAGTACTGATGAAAAGCTGAACCTGTGAGAATAACGTTTCGAAGTCAGGAACACTGGGCATAGAAAACTTCACAAATCTGGAATAAAGAGAAAAGAATCAATTTATCTTTATATTTCACAGGGGAAAATGTAGAAGCAGCTGAGGCCAGAAATCCATCCTACCTCCAATGCTCTGTGAAATTAAATGAGTCACAGCATTTTTAAAAATTAAGAAGCAGTGTCTATGGGATTCTCCTGGCCTGGTTCTTTCCACAATCAAGACACGGAACACAGACACAAACAGAGGTGAAAATATGCTTAAAACGAACAACTTTCAAAAAAGATTAAATTTAAAAGGTTAGATATCAATATTAGGTCATCTAATACTTGTGAAGGAACTGAATATAAACTCTTAACCAAAAATTTTAAGAAATATTTTTATTTTGAGCTCCATTGAGGCCAGAACTATTTACTCATTTAAAAGCCAGTTGTTGCTTTTCCTGCTCTGAGGACAGCAGGCCGCAGGGGACAAAGAATGAGAGCTATGGACTGCCTGGAAGCTGTGGCAGTGGTTCAGGTTAAAACTGCCACCAGGATTCAGACGACGCTGTGGTCCATCTGGGAGAAAAACTAGCTGATGGGCAGAACAGGAAGGGCTGCGGGTGCTCAGAAGAAGAGGGCAGACTGTTAACCCTCCTGAGCCACCTGGCAGCTATGCCTTTCAAATGCCACAATAAATACTGAGAGGGCTGGAGATAGGTTTGGGGGAAAGAAACATAAGCTACCACCACTCAGGCATTGCTTACAAGTGAGCTCCCAGATCTTTTTTTTTTTAAATGAACTGTTGAAACTAATTTCAAGAGAAAGGAAATGGACATTATTGCCTAATCACAGTTTCTCCTACATCTTTCAATCTGTACTTCCCTTTATATAGTATTATTCAATTTAATGCCGTCTTACATCTATAATTACACTAATTATCAAAATGTGTCCGTCTCATTTGGGCTTCAGAATAGTTCAGCAGTTCAGTAAGGCACTGTGATTTCCATTTTATACATAAAAATATGAAGCTCAGGGCCCACATCCTATAGCTGTTAGAAAAACATAACTGAAATCCAGGTACAGGAAACAAGGTTTCTTTTACTGACATACAATGGCAAAATACCTGATAAGCTTCAAAACGCTTTCACGTATGTCACCTCACTTGATGTATGTACCTGTAAGTTTATGTGTGTATAAAATATGCATGCAATCCATTTCTTTAACCAGTAGACACAGACAGTAAAAATCTTTCCCAGCCAGCACCACCCAACAGAACCTTCTGCAATGGTGGAAATGTCCTGTACCTGTGCTGTCCAAAGAGGCAGCTACACATGGCTGCTGAGCACTTGGAATGTGGCTGGTGCGACCGAGGAGCTGCATCTTTAGCTTTATTTAATTTCAACCGATTTAGATTTAAATAGCCACATATGGCCAGTGGCTACTGCATTGCAGAGTACAGCTCTAGACTCTTTCATTCTGACAAAGTTTCTTCTCTAAAGTCTATTCCTGACACATATCTTGGTCTCAGGAATCCCAGGATGAGTGAAGCCAGAGCATCACTTTAGGTCAATTTCTTCTGTTTACTTATGTTATTTCAACTTTCACAACAACCGTAACATCCCATCTTAAAATACTAAAACAGCAAAAAGAATGCTACTGTCAAGTACACAGAGTTACAAGGAACCCCAGCTGCAATAAGGTCTATTTAATTTGGTCTTAAACAGCTTAAACGTGTTTGGAAGGAATCCAAAAGCTTTGGATCATGGGTAACTTCACTCAATATATTCTACTGTGCCCTCTTCTGTCCCTCATCCCTATCTTCTTTCCAAGTGAAAATGTGGACAATCTGATGGATTACATGAATAACAACTATTCAGGTAAATGCAAACTATGCTGTCCAAAATTGAGAGGGCCATTCATTTTTTTTTAAATAAATTTCAAAATCTGTATAAACATGAAAAAGTTAAAAAATGATAAAACTGAACAAACTATAACAACGTTTAGCTGGGACAAGTAAAATGCAACCATTACAACGTGACTTTAGTTGTGCAAAAGAGTTCAATGTTGTTTACGTGGTTTACCTTCTACACCAGAAAACTCAAGTCAGAAAGTGCACAGTGTCAGTTTTAACAAGCACAAAACTATAAAAGACGATGCCCCTTACAAAACAGCAAGGACGCCCAAGGAGTGCTCTTGTACATCCAGAGCCCCAAGTACAGTGTCCAGATGGGATAAGTTCTTTGCAAGGAGCTCCCCACTCTTGTTGATCAGTTCACAAAGCTGGGTCATTTGCCCTGGAAAACAGGAATAACATTATCATTCACTTATAACACTAAGAAAACTATAAGAAGCCTAACGACAGACTACCTCAGAGCAATAAATACCTCAGGATAATTTCTTATATTGCAGATAATGGCCCAGAAAGGGCCAGAGAAGTGAAACATCCTGCCCATGGACTCAAAATTAAACCTCCCATTTCCTCTGGCCCCCACAAGACTTTCTCTTTTTCCTTCATTCTCTTCCAGGATCCCATGCCAGGAATGTACACGTTACTATCACCACCACCCACATATCTCTCTATATCCAAAACATCACCAAATACATAATTTTACTTCCTAAGTCTCTCAGTTTCATTCCTTTCTCTCTCCTCTGCCTTAATTAAGATCCCCATCATTTCCTAACTGGATGACATCCTAAATCTTCTAAATGGTCTATTTCACTCTGTCTCTCCTCCAACCCATATTCCATATTGGTAGCTGTGTGATTTTTCTAAAATGCAAGATTCAGTCAAATTACTCCAATGGCTTTAAGAAGTCTAAATGCCTCAGCCCAGTAACCGGTCCCTGTGCATCCCCGGCCTCACTTCACCTACTTCCCTCACATACCTCTTTGGTCAAACCAAGCTCAGAAAATTCAATTAATGTTCACTTTCTCTTAGCTACATGCCTCTGCACATGGTGTCTCCCTGCTAGTGTTCCCTCCTTCACTTCCTCTCTCCCACATCTTTTACTACCCGACTTACGCTCTTCACTCAACAGTCAGCCTGGGCCTTCCCTGGACCCTAACTTCACCTCCACTTCTCCATGACTACTTTACATATTTGTTCTCTCTGTGCCCTCTCTGCACTAACCTGGGATTGTGGTGGTAGGTAATTCAATGTAAACTCAGGTGGAAGGACTGTCTCATTTCTCGACCTTCAGAATACAGTGGTCACTGAGCAAGCAACAAGCCACTTGTTGAATTAGCTGATCTCTTAATTGATCCACTGATCTTTCCCCTACACCAGTGTTGTATTTTAATAACTAAAGTAATAGGATTTAATTAGGATGGAACTGGTACTTTGATGTAGACTCACTGCTTTTGATGAGTTCCAAAGTAACAGTTCTGGCATAATTAGATTCTATACCTTAGGTCTCATGACAGACTCTGGCCACATTCCATTTCACACTTCCAAACCCCACTAGCTGCCCTACTGGTACTGCTGGGAGAGTGATATACATGATTCAACGGACACCATAAAGTTTCCTCCTTCAATAGTTCTCTTTCACATTTTGAACTCCAAGCTATCTATTAGTTATTCTATTTAGACCTGAGTGATTTTTTTCCTTATCAAAAAACACTTTAGGAGAATTCAAGATGGCGGCATGAGAGGTGAGACAGAGAGCTCCTCCCAAAATCACAAACAGTACAAAAATATAGTTAATTAATACAACTAACCTTAAAACAGCAATAAGAAAGAAGGCTGAACGAGACTGCATACACACCTCACAAACAGAGCAGGCCTCACGAAACAGGGTAACGTGCAAAAGCCTTAATCCGGTGGGACCCAAGCACTTCCCCCACCCCACCTCACCGGTGGGAGGAAGAGAAACAGAGCAGGGAGGGAGTGGAAGCCTGAGACTGCTGGACATCTAGCCCTGGAGATCTGCTCTGTGAGCAGACACCTATAGTGTGTGGTGCTCTGGATGTTGGGGAGCTCAGACTGGCGGAGTGCTTGAGAAACTGACATTTCGGCCGTTTGTGAAGGATGGGATCCACATCCAGCCACTCTGTGTCACAGGAAAGGCAGGCAGTCTGAGAAGCTTCCTAGCAGGGACAGGGCTGCGGTAGGGGTGGGGTTTGCACAGAGCTTGCTGCACAGGAGAAGGGACAAGCATAAGGTTGTCTGGGCACGCTCTGCCCAGCTGGTTGAGAACTTGGAGGAGCTTCAGGTGCTCCATCCCCCTGCCTACTCAGCTCCGAGACCCCCCACTGTGACATGAAGCCTGCTGCACCTTCCATCTAGCCTGCCAGCACCAGTTTGCAAACTGGCAGTCACTGTGCTGGCATCAGGCCAGCCAGAGGGAGGCCCCATCTACAACAACTGGAGACGCAAACAACAGAGGCTTACACGTGTGTGCTTGGCCCACTGGCTCTGTCATTGCAGACAGGCACCACAGATGGGAATCAGGAAACAGCTCTTTCCTCCCCGAGGCACCAGCTCCGCTCCCCTACGACCCCCCCACCTCACTCTAGGGGCTGAGCAGCTACAGAGACTGGAGCTTCTGTGTACTAGTGGACACCACACAGAAATATGAAATGTCAAAAGAACATGGTTCAGACCAAAATCTCACAAACCCCAGAAAGAGGGCCGAATGAAACCGAACTCACCAATCTTCCTGAAAGAGAGTTCGAAATAAAAATTATAAACATGCTTATTATGGAGGTACAGAAAAATATTCAAGAACTCAGGAATGAATTTAAGATGGAGATTAAATCATTAAGAAATTCCATATCTGAAATGAAACACACAATGAAGGTATTTAAAAGAAGATTAGATGTAGTAGAAGAGACACTAAACGGAATAGAAATTAGAGAAGAAGAATACAAAGAAGCTGAAGCACAGAGAGAAAAAAGAAACTCTAAGAATGAAAGAATATTGAGAGAACTGTGTGACCAATCCAAATGGAACAATATTCACATAATAGGGGTCCCAGAAGACGGAGAGAAAAAGGGATTGAAAGTGTCTTTGAGGAGGTAATTGCTGAAAACTTCCCCAATCTGGGGAAGGAGATAGTCTCTCAAGCCATGGACATGCACAGATCTCCCAACACAAGGGACCCAAGGAAGACAACATCAAGACATATGATAATTAAAATGGCAAAGATCAAGATTAAGACAGATGTTTAAAAGCAGCTAGAGAGAGAAAAAAGATCACATACAAAGGAACACCCATCAGCTATCATCAGATTTCTCAACAGAAACATTACAGGCCAGAACGGAGTGGCATGATATATTTAACGCAATGAAGCAGAAGGGCCTTAAACCAAGAATACTCTACCCGGAAAGGTTATCATTTAAATTTAAAGGAGGGATTAAACAATTTTCAGATAAGCAAAAGCTGAGACAATTTACCTCCCACAAACCACCACTACAGTGCACTTTGGAGGGACTGCTACAGATGGAAGTATTCCTAAGGATAAATAGATGTCACCCAAGGGAAGACAAAGAGTACAGAATATGATTCATAACATACAAAGAATGGAGGAGGAAGAAAAAGGAGGAAAAAAAAAAAGAACCTTTATGTTTTGTTTCTAATAGCATACGAAGTAAGTTAAATTAGACTGTTAAGATAGTAAGGGAATTACCCTTGAACCTTTGGTAACCACGAATCTAAAGCCTGCAATGGCAATAAGTACATACCTATCGATAATCACCCTAAATGTAAATGATCTGAATGCACCAATCAAAAGACATAGAGTTACTGAATGCATAAAAAAACAAGACCCATCTATATGCTGCCTACAAGAGACTCACTTCAAACCCAAAGACATACACAGACTGAAAGTAAAGGGATGGAAAAAGATATTTCATGCAACTAATAGTGAGAAAAAAGCAGGAGTTGCAGTACTTGTATTGGACAAAATAGACTTCAAAACAAAGAAAGTCACAAGAGACAAAGAAGGACATTACATAATGATAAAAGGGTCAGTCAAACAAGAGGATATAACTATTATAAATATCTATGCACTCAACACAGGATCACCTACATATGTGAAACAAATACTAACAGAATTAAAGGGGGAAATAGAACACAAGGCATTCATTTTAGGAGACTTCAACACACCACTCACTCCAAAGGACAGATCAACCAGACAGAAAAAAAGAAAAGAGATGTAGGCACTGAACAACATATTAGAAAAGAGGGACCTAACGGACATCTACAGAACACTCCATTCAAAAGCAAAAGGATACAAATTCTTCTCAAGTGCACACAGAACATTTTCAAGAATAGATCATATATTAGGACACAAAAAGAGCTTCACTAAATTCAGAAAAGATTGAAATTGTATGAACCAGCTTCTCAGATCACAAAGGTATGAAACTAGAAATAAATTACACAAAGAAGATGAAAAAGCCCACAAACACATGGAGGCTTAATAACATGTGCCTAAATAATCAATGGATCAATGACCAAATAAAAACAGAGATCAAGCAATATATGGAGACAAATGACAACAATGATTCAACACTGCAAAATCTGTGGGATGCAGCAAAGGCCGTGCTAAGACGGAAATATATTGCAATACAGGCCTACTTCAGGAAAGAAGAACAATCCCTAATGAACAGTCTAAACTCACAATTAATGAAACTAGAAAAGGAAGAACAAATGAGGCCCAAAGTCAGAAGAAGGAGGGATTAAAGCAGAAATAAATAAAATTGAGAATAAAACAAATAGAATCAATGAAAGCAGAAACTGGTCCTTTGAGAAAATAAACAAAATAGATAAACCCCTAGCCAGACTTATCAAGAAAAAAAGAGATTCTACACACATAAACAGAATCAGAAATGAGAAAGGAAAAATCACTATGGACACCACATAAATACAAAGAATTATGAGAGAATACTATGAAAAATCACATGCAAACAAACTGGATAACCTAGAAGAAATGGACAACTTTCTAGAAAAATTCAACCTTCCAAGGCTGACCCAGGAAGAAACAGAAAATCTGAATAGACCAATTACCAGCAAAGAAATTGAATTGGTAATCAAAAAACCACTTAAGGACAAAACTCCTGGACCAGATGGTTTCACTGCTGAATTTTATCAAACATTTAGTGAAGACTTAATACCCATCCTCCTTAAAGTTTTCCAAAAAGTAGAAGAGGAGGGAATACTCCCAAACTCATTCTATGAGGCCAACATCACTCTAATACCAAAACCAGGCAGACACCACAAAAAAAGAAAATTACAGACCAATATCTCTGATGAACATAGATGCAAAAATACACAACAAAATATTAGCAAACCGAATTAAAAAATACATCAAAAAGATCATCCACCATGATCAAGCGGGATTCATCCCAGGGATGCAAGGATGGTACAACATTCGAAAATCCATCAACACCATCCACTACATCAACAAAAAGGACAAAAACCACACGATCATCTCCATAGATGATGAATTCAACAAAATTCAACATCCATTCATGATACAAACTCTCAACAAAATGGGTATAGAGGGCAAATACCTCAACATAATAAAGGCCATATATGACAAACCCACAGCCAACATTATACTTAACATCAAGAAGCTGAAAGCTTTTCCTTTAAGATCGGGAACAAGACAAGGATGCCCACTCTCTCCACTTTTATTCAACATAGTTCTGGAGGTCCTAGCCACGGCAATCAGACAACACAAAGAAATAAAAGGCATCCAGATTGGCAAGGAAGAACTCAAAACTGTCCCTGTTTGCAGATGACATGATATTGTACATAAAAAACCCTAAAGAATCCACTCTAAAATTACTAGATCTAATATCTGAATTCAGCAAAGTTGCGGGATATAAAATTAATACACAGAGATCTGTTGCATTCCTATACACTACTGATGAACCAGCAGAAAAAGAAATCAGGAAAACAATTCCATTCACAATCGCATCAAAAAGAATAAAATACCTAGGAATAAACCTAACCAAGGAAGTGAAAGACCTATACCCTGAAAACTACAAGACACTCCTAAGAGAAATTAAAGAGGACACTAATAAATGGAAATTCATCCCATATTCTTGGCTAGGAAGAATTAATATTGTCAAAATGGCCATCCTGCCTAAAGCAATCTACAGATTCAATGCAATCCCTATCAAAATACCTACAGCATTCTTCAATGAACTAGAGCAAATAGTTCTAAAATTCATATGGAACCACAAAAGACCCCGAATAGCCAAAGCAATCCTGAGAAGAAGAATAAAGCATGGGAATTAAGCTCCTTGCCTTCAGGCTCTACTACAAAGCTACAGTAATCAAGACAATTTGGTACTGGCACAAGAACAGACCCATAGACCAGTGGAACAGAATAGAAAGCCCGGATATAAACCCAATGGGATATATGGTCAATCAATATACGATAAAGGAGCCATGGATATACAATGGGGAAATGACAGCCTCTTCAACAGCTGGTGTTGGCAAAACTGGACAGCTACATGGAAGAGAATGAAACTGGATTATGTCTAACCCCATACACAAATGTAAACTCAAAATGGATCAAAGACCTGAATGTAAGTCATGAAACCATAAAACTCTTATAAGACAAAATAGGTAAAAATCTCTTGGACATAAACATGAGCAACTTCTTCATGAACATATCTCCCCGGGCAAGGGAAACAAAAGCAAAAATGAACAAGTGGGACTATATCAAGCTGAAAAGCTTCTGTACAGCAAAGGATACCATCAGCAGAACAAAAAGACATCCTACAGTATGGGAAAACATATTCATAAATGACATATCCGATAAAGGTTTGACATCCAAATTATATAAAGAGCTCATGCACCTCAAGAAACAAAAAGCAAATAAGCCAATTAAAAAATGGGCAGAGGGGCTGAACAGACACTTCTCCAAAGAAGAAATTCAGATGGCCAACAGGCACATGAAAAGATGCTCCACATTGCTAGTCATCAGAGAAATGCAAATTAAAACCACAATGAGATATCAGCTCATACCAGTGAGGATGGCTGCCATCCAAAAGACAAACAACAACAAATGTTGACAAGGATGTGGAGAAAGGGGAACCCTCCTACACTGCTGGTGGGAATGTAATTTAGTTCAACCATTGTGGAAAGCAGTATGGAGGTTCCTCAAAAAGGTAAAAATGGAAATATCATTTGACCCAGGAATTCCACTCCTAGGAATTTACCCTAAGAATGCAGCAGCCCAGTTTGAAAAAGACAGATGCACCTCTATGTTTATCGCAGCACTATTTACAATAGCCAAGAAATGGAAGCAACCTAAGTGTCCATCAGTAGGTGAATGGATAAAGAAGATGTGGTATACATACACAATGGAATATTATTCAGCCATAAGAAGAAAACAAATCCTACCATTTGCAACAACATGGATGGAGCTAGAGGGTATTTTGCTCAGTGAAATAAGCCATGTGGAGAAAGACAAGTATCAAACGATTTCACTCATCTGTGGAGTATAAGATCAAAGAAAAAACTGAAGGAACAAAACAGCAGCAGACTCACAGAACCCAAGAATGGACTAACAGTTACCAAAGGGAAAGGGACTGAGGAAGATGGGTGGGAAGGGAGGGACAAGGGGGAAAAAGGGCTATTACAATAGCACACATAATGTAGTGGTGGTGGGGGTTGGGTGGGGGGAAACGGGGAAGGCAGTATAACACAGTGAAGACAAGTAGTGATTCTATAAGATCTTACTACGGTGATGGACAGTGACTGCAATGGTGTATGTGGTGGGGACTTGATAATGGAGGGAGTCTAGTAACCATAATATTGCTCATGTAATTGTATATTAATAATAGCAAAAAAACACTTTAGTAGTATAATGTTTAAGATCCAAGTGACTAGGAACTTTGATAATTTAACTTCAGGGACTTCAATGCTACACTTTAAAATTTTTGCCAAAAATAAATACTTATTTTCACCTGCACTGCAAAACAATAAGTTTAAAAATTCATCGTCTTATTAGGTATCATCTTTCAAGATAGTTACACAAGTTGAACTGGGAAATGCCATCTCATCATCACTGTATTACAGATATCACCAGTAGGTGTGAACTAGCATCTTCTAGTTAATTTGCCCTTTTTTCTTCTTATTACTCTAAACACACTTACATCAATAGGAGACACCCAGACATAAACATTTCAGTTCATTATTTTTCCCCCAATTAAATAACCAATGAAGAGTTGAGACTTAAAATCTGGGTCATTGTGAAGTCATAGGATAGCTGGTGCAGGCGAAGAGGAGAGTCAGAAGTAAGTTTAAGTGCCACAGGGTGTATCTGAAATGAGCCCAACCTGAGACATAACCAATGAGAATTTCCTCTAATCAGAGAAAGCTGGTGATTATGATACCCCCTCACCAAAAAGGTCCATGTTAGGAAACTCCTAATAAAAGCAGTGAAAACAGAAACTTGGAAACATTTACTATGCAGTGAGCATGAGACACAGAAGTCACAGGCTGCTAAAGTAAGATATTTATCTTTGCCTGGCAGACTCTTTCTAAAACAGTGTCTCGCACAGAGCATGTATATAAAAGCTTTTAGCTAAGTGATCCCATTTGATGCTCAACAGCCTAGTTCCATTTGTAAAGGAGAAATTGGCCCAGGGAAATTAAGTGGCTCTGCACATGGAGTCATTGAGGCAGGAACCCAACCCAAATCATCTAACCAGACTACATCCCGGGGTATAGAAACTAAGTGTTCATGGCATAAATGAATGAATGAATGGTTTCTTCACTCATAGAGACTGCAAGTGTCTGCCATACCCGTGAACCGAGTTTCTACCAATAATAAAGGAAACGAGGGAGAAGTATTTCAATAAGCATCGCTCCATACCTGATCAATTAAGCCTTACAACAGTGAGGTGGACAGCACCCCTCCATTTTTACAAATGGGAGATAAGACTCAAGAGAGAAAGGCGATATCCAAGGTCAGGCAGTTCCTAGAACTTTATATCAATGGCCGTTAACAATAACTTGTATCTATTGCGCCCCATCTAATAGACACTGTTCCAAATACTTTTAAATAGTTTCTCTCATTCAGTCCTAACAACTCTATGAAGTAGGGACTAATTTTTATCTCACAGCTGAAGAAACAGAGCGGTTAGAGAGGCCTCCACAGCCAGCATCTAGTTGCTAATTATGAGCCCAGGGCTCTCTATTCAGGTGATGAGATGAATGAACCAAACAGAATGAAAATCAATGGCAAAGTAATCATGGTCACAATTCTACCTCCAGAAATGGAGCCCTGGGAGCGAGAGCTCCCCCCGCATTCCGCGGGACTGAAACAGGCGCGGAGGCCTCCCAACCGCGCGCCCGCCGGCGGCGGAGGGCCGCCGGGCGCCTCGGGGCCAAGGTACCCAGAAAGGATTCGCCTGCCGCCCGCTACCGCGGCCTAGTCCGGCGCGGCCCGGCGGCCCCGGGACGGACCGGACGCTGCACCAATCCCAGCGGACAAGGGAGCCAAAGGGACCAACGGGCGCTCGGGAAGGCGTCCGGCGGAAGTCACCGCCCCCAAACTGTCAAGCAGAGCTCCGGGATGGAAGGGGCCCGAGCCGGGGGAGGAGAGTCTGGGCGGCCCCAGGGAGAAGGAGGCCGGGTTGCCCGGCGCCCGGGCCGGCGGCTGGAGCAACGGAGCCCGAGCGCAAGAGGGCTGCCCAAACTCAGCCGCGCCCGATCCCGCCGCGGTCTCAGCGCCGTCATTCCGAGTCGGTCCCCGTCGCCCGGAGGGCCCATCCAGCGGCCCAGAACCTCACCTTGAGCCGAGAGTTGTCGGACACTGTTCACGAACTGCTCCAGGGCAGACGCCATGTTTCCCCCCAGGCGGCCCGAGTGGCAAATGCACCTCGCGCGGGAAAACGCAGCCGCTCTGGGAGGAGGGGCCGCGGCGTTCCCCCACAGGACCCTAAGAGCGTCTCTACGTCACTTCCGCCGATCAGGCACCGCGATATCTCACCTACCTGAGAAAGAGTTACTGTTTCTATGGAAACAGTTCCGCTAGTCGCCGGAGCCGGAAGTTAGCTTTGTGTCCTCTGTTCTGTGCACCCGAGACGACCCTCTCTCTGGTTAATGGGGCCGGTGGGCAACGAGGAAACTAAACTCATGATCAGGCACAAATTTTCCCGATTCTGCTGGGAATTCGGATTTTGTTAGTCATTTTGCTAGGATTTGCCAAATTCTCCAAGTACAGCTTAATTGCTACCTCTTCCATGAGGCTTTTCTTGTGAAGTAGAAGAATGTGGATGGAGCAGGTAAGCAGCCTGGGTTCAAATCCCTTTCCAACCGCTTAGTAGCTGTGTGACTTTGGGCAATTTGCTTGGCCGTCCTCTGCCTTATTTTCCCCTCTGTAAAATTCTTATAATGACCTCAACCACATAAAACAGAACACTGTCAAGCACATAAAACTTTATCTTCGTTCAAGATATATATGTGGAATGAATTGATTTCCCCATCTGGAATTGATCTGTCCCTCCTCCACTTGACTCCCCAAACACTTTGTTCCTCTCCTATAGCCACTCTCTGCTGTAGAAATTTGTCTACAAAATCCATAGCATATCCGTTGCTCTTCCCTGGCATGGAGTCCCTTGAGGTCAGGCATCTTGTCTTACTCATCTCTGTACCCTTCAGGGCCTACCACAGGATTTGGTGCATAGTAAGAATGAGTAAACAACATGCTTTAAAAATTTCATCCAACGTATGTTTATTGAGCATCTACAAAGTGCTGGGCTAGGTGCTAAGGATACACTGGCGAGTAAAAACAGTCATTATCCTTCTTCTCGCTTGCAGATAATGAACAAAGACCCTCGATAAGTGTAGTGCTCTGAAGGAAGGAACAACATTCTGTAGGATCCTGTATAGAGGAAACTGACTTAGCCTGGGAACAGCAGGGATGGCTTTCTTGAGGAAATGACACAAGCGGAGCTCTGAAGAAAGAGTACAAGTTGATAAGGGAAAGAACTTTTTCTAAGTGAGAGGACAGTGTGTGCTAAGACCCTGTGTTGGAAGGGAGACTGAGGAACTGAGAGGAGGTCATGGTGATTGGAAAGGAGTGGTATGAGATGGGGCTGCAAGGTAGAAAGGGACCGTGTCAAGTAAGCTGTTAAAGATACTGGGCTTTTCCCTGAGAAGACTGGGAAGCCACTGAGAGTTTTATGTAAGCAAATAGCATGACTGGATTTACATTTAGAAAAAATTGTCTAGCTTCACAAGGATAACTTCAGAGAGCCATTTACGAAGCTATTGCAATAGTTGACATGAAATATAATAATAGCAAGAATTGTACCTTGAAAGGAGAGCTGGAAATAAATTGGTGAGTTTAGGACATGGGTAGATGAATGACTTCAGACTTGTATTGTAAGATGAAGATGCCCCTGAATGTTCTATGGTAGCATTTGGTCCTCAATCTTTGATCTTTTGGAACATGTGAGATAGATATTTTGACTTATAGGAACACATTTCCATGGATGTAGATGGATTTCAATGAAAGTCAAAAGTGTTGTAGAGCAGTAAAGCGTTATAGTAATTCAAAGTAGCCACAGCTACTAATCATACTTTAAAATTTGTTACCTATTTAGACTTTGGCAGCTGTTCTCCAAGGGTGGTTCCCCAACCAGCAGCACCAGCATTCACTGGGAATTTCTTAGAAATGAAAATTCTTGAACCCCACTCTAGACTTACTGCATAAGAAACTCTGAGGTTGGTGCCCTGAAATCTGACTTTAGCAAGCCCTGCGGGTAATTCTGAGATACACTAAAGTTTGAGAACATCTGGATTGTGATGTAGAGGAGCCTGGATACATATTACACTCATTTAAAAACAGCAACAATCCTTTTCTCTCCCGCTCAAGAATGAAGTGACTGACAAAGATGTGGTGACAAGGATAACCTTAAATGTATTCTAATTTGTATTTTTTAAGCCAGTCATTTGTAAAATCTGGCAGTTACTCCAGACACTTTACAACAAACAGGTTCACAGCAGTAGAGATGCTACATTTAATCATCTGTTCTTTTATTCTTTGAACACACATTTACTTTGTGTCTAATATGTGTCAAGCCCTGTGCCAGATGCTGGGAGTGTTATCTGTGAACAAGAAGTAAAGTCCTTGCTTCCATAATGTCCTGGTTAGAGAAGTAGAACAATAAACAAGCATATAAACAAAATAGTTTCAGATAGCTAATACATGTTATGAAGAAAATCACATGATGATGGGGTATAAGAAGGTTAAGAAATGGTTCTGAGACCTGAAGGATGAGACCTAAAAGAGATCCGGGGAACAAGATTTCCAGAGAAAGAGGAACAAGTGTGGTGTGCAGAGATCTTAAGACCCAAACAAGCTGGGTGCTTTTCTGGGAAAGGAAAAATGCCAGTGTTGCCAGACATCTTGAATGAGGAGGATCCTGGCATGTCTCATTTGAGTGCTGCTAATTATAACAATAATATTGATCTCTTAGATTTGTCCAGCTTTTTTGATTTTCAGATCCAATAGGTGTTTACAAATTTATCACTGAACTATCTTTACCAAGTGAAGTCACTTGAAAGAAAGGAGTAATAGATAATACTGAGAGAGAAAAAAGCAGTGTCAAATACCAGTGTAAACACTTTCCACACACTGTTTCTTTTTGGAGATCCAATCAGTTCCAGGGAACCTGACTTGGAGATCTGAGCAAGTGATCTAGTGAAACCACCCTCACATTACTTCACCATCCCCCTCAAGGCATGGTGGGCATATGACTTAGGCTGGTTCCATCAGAGGAAAGCTCAGGACTTTTGTGACTGCTCTTCCCTGCTGGGATGAGCAAGAAAGCACACAGTCACAGGGCCTTCTGGCAGCCACCTTGGGGCCCTGAGGAGAGCAAGGATCGGGGTGAAGCTAATATATCAAAATACAGAACATAGAGACAGAAAAAACCAGTCCTATGCATTGTTGAGTGACTGAATCCAGTCTTACCTAAAGCAATCTTGCCTCTAGACCTTTTAGCCAAAGGATATGAGCCAACAAATTCCCTTTATATTTATGCTTTTATTGTTTAAGTCCTCTCGTGCTGTTTTACTTGTAGCTTCAGGCATCATGATACAGCACTTAACACCAGTGTCTCCACAACAATCCTTCAAGGCAGATTTTATGGTGGAGTCAAAGGCCCTATTCACAAATACTCCACTTCTTTTCCTGCCATCCCCCTTTAAAGTTAGGTATGACTATGTGACGTCATTTCGCCAATGAAACACAAGTAGAAGTGGCATGTGTCATTTTGGTGTGGTACTTTTAAGTGCCCATACGGACTTCCTTCTGGGGTTGCGATAGAGCCTCCATCAGCCTGGGGCCCTGACTAGGGTAGGTCAAGCACCCCTTCCCAGCCCACACTGGACAGGTAGTTATGTCGCGAGTGACTCCCAAACTTAGAGGCTTGACATTTAAGTTTCAGAAACATTTATCATCTCACAATTTCTGTGGATCAGGTATAGCTGGGTGCCTGTGCCTCCAGTCTCTCAAAGGGATACACTCAAGGTGTTGTCCAGGTCTGTGGTCTCATCTGAAGGCTTGACAGGGAAACCGCTGCCTTCCAAGCTCATTCACATGATTCTTGAAAGTATTCAGCTCCTCACAGGTTTCAGGATCTCAGTCACTTGATGGCTGTTGGCTGGGGATTCTCTCAGTTCCTTGCCACCTGGGCCTGTGCTGCCACTGGCAGCCCTACGATTCAAACCTATTTTCTCTCTGAATCTAAAGCCTGAACTTTTATTCACTGTATACATTGGTTGGGCTAGAAATGCAGGGATGGAAACAGCATTCAGTTTCAGTCAGTGGGACAGCCGCAGCCCTCCACAGAACCAAGGGTCTACAGACCGTGTGAGGTGAGAGGGTAAGAAAAAGGAACCCAGACAGAAACATGCCCTACCATCGCGCAATCTGTTTTCCAACAGTTTTCATTTTCTACAATGTAGTGATCTAAATTGCTGGCTTCAAAATACCTTATATTCCCAGATTCACTATCTTTCTCCTGTCATCTCAGCAGGTACATGTTTCTATCCACAGCCACATCGAAATTGTTTCTTGGGAAGATGGACAGAATAAAGGACAACTTGAGACCACTCAAGAACCTTCCCACCTGCTTTATGGAGGATCTTTTTCTGGAGGATTTTCCTTCCACTTCTACTTTTTTTTTTCTTTCAGAGTTAATAGCCAATTAAAAAAAAATTTTAATTTTGGTATCATTAATATACAATTACATGAGCAACATTGTGGTTACTAGATTCCCCCCATTATCCAGTCCCCACCACATAGCCCATTACAGTCACCGCCCATCAGTGTAGTAAGATGCTATAGAATCACTACTTGTCTTCTCTGTGCTATACTGCCTTCCCCGTGCCCCCCCTACATTATGTGTGCTAATCCTAATGCCCCTTTTTCCCCTTGTCCCTCCCTTCCCACCCATACTCTCCAGCCCCTTTCCCTTTGGTAACTGTTAGTCCATTGTTGGGTTCTGTGAGTCTGCTGCTTTTGTTCCTTCAGTTTTTTCTTTGCTCTTATACTCCACAGATGAGTGAAATAATTTGATACTTGTCTTTCTCTGCCTGGCTTATTTCATTGAGCATAATACCCTCCAACTCCATCCATGTTGTTGCAAATGGTAGGATTTGTTTTCTTCTTATGGCTGAATAATATTCCATTGTGTATATGTACCACATCTCCTTTATCCATTCATCTACTGATGGACACTTAGGTTGCTTCCATTTCTTGGCTATTGTAAATAGTCTGCGATAAACATAGGGGTGCATCTGTCTTTTTCAAACTGGGCTCCTCATTCTTAGGGTAAAGACCTAGGAATGGAATTCCTGGGTCCTTTCACTTCCACTTTTAAAATTCAAAAAAATATCTGATGCCTCAGATTCCTTCAGACCTACACCCAATTCCCATTCTAGGCTGCATCCCACTTGCTTAGAGGTCAGGATTGTACTATTAAGGACTCCCAAGTTGCAAGTGACTGAAAGCACAGTTTAAACTGGTTTAATTTAAAAAAGGGTATTTACCAGGCCATGTCACTGGAAAATTCAAGTAATGAACTGATTGCAGATTTGGGAAAAGTTGGATATGGACAGCAATCTGGACATCGTCTCCATTTCACTCATGTTTTCTCCTGGTCTGTTTCTTGGATAAAACTTTGTTTTTAAATTGAGGTGTAATTGACATTCAAAAAATTACACAGTTTGATAAAAATTTGATAAAAATGGATACGTTTTGACCTATATACGTACCTGTAAAACTATCTCCTTAATCAAAATAGTGAGTATATCCATCACCCTGAAAATTTCCCTTGTGTCATTTTGTAATCTCTCTCCTCCCCACATCCCCAATTCCCTGGAAACCACTGATAGGCAGGCGTTCATCACTATAGACTAGTTTTTATTTCCTAGAATTTTATATAAATGGAATCATACTGTTTGTCTGGTCTATTTTGCTCATCATAATTAAGACTCATCCATGTTTTGTAATTGTCATTTGTTCCTTTTTTCTTGCTAAATAGTATTGTATTATACAGATGTATTATAATTTGTTTTTTAGTCATACATTGATAGACATATCTGGGTTGTTTCTACTTTTTGATTACCATAAATAAAACTTCTGTGACCATTCATGTGCATACATGTCTTTATATGAATATATTTCTTTCCTCTTGGGACATAGCCAGGAATGATATAGCTGGATAATAACAGGTGTATATTTAACTTTTTAAGAAACTGCTGAGCTGTTTTCTAAAGTGTTTGAGCAATTTTTCATTCCCACCTGAAGTGTATGAGAGTCCCAGTTCCTCCACATCTTTGTAAACATTTGCTATGTTCAGTCTTTTTAATTTTAGCTGTCCTCATGGATATAAAGTGATATGTAATTGTGACTTTATTTCACATATCCCTGGTGACTAATGACATTGAACATCTTTTCATGTGTTTATTGGCCATCTATATGTTCTCTTTAGTGAAATGTCTGTTTAAATAAGTACCACTGTTTTAATGGAAACCTGAAAGTTTTTGTATTTGTTGCACCCTTATATGTTGTATTTCCATTTTAACTCAGATCAAGATATTTTCTAATTTTTCTTTTGATTCATTCTTTCATCCATGGGTTATTTTTAAGTGTGATTTCAGTTTATAAACATTTGGGGATTATTCAGAGATCTCTGAGTCCTCATTTTCTAATTTAATTCCATTATGGTCAGAGAATCTACTTTGTATGACTTGGAACTTTTTAAATGTGTTGAGGTTTGTTTATGGCCCAGAATATGGCCCATCTTGGTAAATGTTCCATGTGTGCTGGACAAGAGTGCATCTGCTGCCATCGTCATGTGGAGTGCTGTGCAGATGCGAGTGAGGTCATGTTGGTCGACAGTGGTGTTCAAGTCTTTCACACTTTCTGCCTACTAGTTCTATGAGCTTTTAAAACAGAGAAATTAAAATCTCTGACAATTGTGAATTAGTCTATTTCTCCTTGTAGGCTGTTTCCTTTTATTTTACCCTTATACTTATTTTCTATACATAATTCACATATCCAAATTCACCATTTTAAAGTATATTTAGTGTATTCAGTGGGTTTGAATATATTCACTATGTTGTGCAACCATCACCACTACTTAATTCCACAGGGTTTCTATCACCCCAAAAAGAAATCCCACACATATTGGCAGTTAGTCCTAGTTCTATCCTCCCCACAATCCCTGATAACCACTTACCAACTTTTTCTGTCTCTATAGATTTGCCTACATACTGCACATTTCATGTAAATGCAATCCTACGTTATGTGGTCTTTTGTGACTGGCTTATTTCACTTAGCATAAGGTCTTCAAGGTTCATCCATGTTGTAGCATGTGTCAGAATTTCCCTCCTTTTCAAGGCCGAGTAATATTCCATTGTATGTGTATGTCGCATTTTGTTTATCCATTCATCTACTGATGGACACTTGGGTTGCTTCCATCTTTTGGTGGTTGTGAATAATGCTGCTATGATCATGGATGTACAAACACCTGTTAAAGCTGCTGCATTCAATTCTTTTGGATGCATGCCCAGAAATGACTGCAGGATTATACAGTAATTCTATTTTTAATTTCTTGATGCACTTCCATACCATTTTCCATGACTAACCATTTTCCATTCCCACCAACAGTGCACAAGGGTTTTGATTTCTTCATATCTTCACCATTTGTTATTTCCTGTTTTTTAAAAAACAATTATAATAGCCATCCTAATGGGTGTGAAGTGGTATCTCATTGTGATTTTGATTTGCAGTTCCCTAATGATCAATGTTGACCATCTTTTCATGTTCTTATTGGCCATCTATGTATATGTATTCTTTGGGAAAATGTCTATTCCAGTCCTTTGCCCATTTTTAAAATGTCACTTGCATTATTTCTGATAAGAATTCTGCTGTCATCCTTACCTTTGTTCCTCTGTAGATAATGTGTCTTTATTTTTCTGGCAGCTTTTAAGATTTTCTCTTTATTATTGGTTTTGAGCAATTTGATTATGATGTGTCTCAATTTTCCCAACAATGGGAGCACCAATCGTGCATTACATAGAAACAATATCAGAATTTACAGCATAGGGTTGGAGTCCCTGTAGTCAGGAAGCAGAATATTTGAAGAAAGAGAGGCCCCAAACATTCTAAGTTTGATGAAGATTTTAAATCCAGATTCAAGAAGCTCAGCAAACTCCAAACACAAGAAAGCTGAAGAACACTATATCAGGGTGTATTCCCTGCAACCTGGAAAGTATTAAGGAAATCAGATATGTCAAAAACGTGATCCCATAACGCTGTGTGAATTCATGATCTCAGCGCCAAGTCATGTGCTATGAAGTGGACCCTAAGTCGCACACCAGAGGCTTTGGGAACTGAACTATGGGGGAACCACTTCCCAGGCCTGAGACTGACACACTGGGTAGTACACGTACAAGCCAGATGTGAATTGCACTGCAACAGCTTTGAAAACTGAACTAATAAAGCTATAGTCCACAGAAGGCTGGTAGGAAATAGTGAATTGAAGCTAACTGGGTCAATTGCCTGCTAAAACAAAGCAAAACAAACAAAAAATATCCAACATTCTCCACAGGATTTGAATAAGATCCCGCATCTATAATACAATGTTCAAAATGTTCAGGATACAATCCATAATTACTCAATGTATTAAAGACTCAGATAATGTCAATTATCACAAGGGAAAAGACAACCATATGTCAACTAGGACATGACACAGATGTTGGTTATATCAGACAGACTTTAAGACAATTATCACCATGCTCCAAGAAATAAGGTGAGCACCCTTGAAACAAATAGGAAGACAGACAATTTCGGCAGAGAAATAGAAGATAGGAAAAAGAACCAAATAGAAATTTTAGAAACTGTAAAATCAACACAATAACTGGGGGTGGGGGGAATGCTGCATGAGACACATAGAATGGAAATGAGAGAGGAAAGGATTGGTGAGCATGAAGATTGTTCAAACTAAACAGACAGAAAAAGAAAATTATAAAACAAGGACCTGTAGAACAATACCAAAAGAGCTAACATTCATATCATTAGAATTCCAGAAAGAGGGAGGAAAGAGTGCAGTGCAGAAAAAAATTTTTAAGAAATAATGGTTGAAAACTTCCCAAGTTTTGCAAAAGACTTAGATTTACAGTTTAAAGAAGCTCACCAAGCCCCAAGTAGGATGAATTCAAACAAATCCACCACCAGACACATCATAATAAAACCATCAAACACATCAAAATAAAAATAAAAGACAAAAATAAATGTTGTAAACAGCCAAATAATAACAAGGCACTGCATACAGGGGAAGAGTGACTAGAATGAGGGCAGACTTCTCACCAGAAAACATAAGGCCAGAAGACAGACAGTGGAACAACCTTTTCCGAGCACTGAAAGAAAAGAACTGCCAACACAATTTTACATGGAGCAAAAATATCCTTCAGGAATGCAGGTGAAATAAGGACATTCTCAGAAGAAAGAAAACTAAGAATTTCTGAAAGGACTTCCAGTGTTTGTAGATGTAAACTGGGACAACTACAACAGAGACAGGGAGGGTAAACACCTAATGGTAAGATTTCTACTTCTACTTGAGGTGGTAAAATATTTATTCCAAGTAGTATGTGAAAAGTTAAATGTATTATAATCCTTAAAGTAATCACTAAAAAACTATCCAAAGAGATGTAGTAAAAAAATTCAAGAGATACATTAAAAGTACTTTAAAAAATGTAGGGTCCCTTATCCAAAGGAAGTCAGGAAATGGAAAACAGGAGTGAAAACAGAGGAAACAAACAGAAAACAAATAATGAAATAATCGACCTAAACCCAATCATACACATAATTGCATTAAATATGAATGATTTAAACACACCAATTAGAGAAGTGAGACTGTCAGAATAAATTAAAAGTAGATCCAAGTATGCACTATCTTCAAGAAACTCACCTCAAACTAATACAAAGATAAAAAGTAAAAGGATGGAAAAAGATATGCTGTACAAGCTCTGATCAAAGGAAAGTTGGAGGCAGCCGTATTAATATCAGATATGATGCAGAGTTGTTCATAGTATTCCCTAATTATTCTTATTATATCTGTAGATTCACAGGGATCCTACAAGGACAATCGACAGAGATGAAGAGGGACATTGCTTAATGATGAAAGAACTGATTCACCAACAGGACATAACAATCTCCAGTGTGTATAAACCTAAGAGAGCCTCAGAATGCATGGAGCAAAAATTGACAAAAAACTGAAATGGACAAATCCATACTTAGAGTTGGAGACTTTAATATTCCTCTGTGAGTAATTGGTAGAACAAATACACAGAAAATCATGGAAATAACAAAACTGAACACCATCAACAACTGTTTATAATTGACATGTATAGAACACTTCACCCAATAACAGAATACACAGTCTTTTCAAGTGCTTATGGAACATTCACTGTCGTATATCATATTGGGGGCCATAAAACAAGCCTTAACAAATTTAATTAAAAGAGTTGGAATCATATAAAGCATGTTCTCTAAACTATGTAATAGAAGAAGACATCAAGAACAAAAAGATAACTGGAAACTCTTCAAATACTTGGACATTAAAGAACACTTCTAAACAGTTTATGGGTCAAAGCAGGAGTCTCAAGGAAAATTACAAAATATTTTAAACAGGATGAAAGTTAAAACAATATATCAAAATATGTGGGATGCAGCTAAAGCAGTGCTTAGAGGAAATCATGTAGTATTGCAGGCTATATTAGAAAAGAATTCTTAAATCAACAATCTAAACTTCCAGGAAAACTACAGACCAATATTCTTCATAAACAGAGACACAAAAATCCTTAACAGAATATTAGCAAAATGAATTCAGAAATATATTAAAAAGTCGTATACCTTGACTAAGTGGGATTTATCCCAGGAATACATGAGTTGTTCATTGTTTCAAAATCAATATAATTCATCATATTAACAGCCCAAAGAAGATAAACCATATACTCACATAAATTGATGCATGCAGAAAAAGCATGTAACAGTACTCAACATCCATTCGTGATTTTAAAAAAACCTCTCAGAAAAGTAGGCATAGAAAGGAACCCCTTAATCTGATAAAAAAGTATCTGTAGAAAGCTCACAGCTAACATGATTCTTAGTGGTGAAAGACTGAATGCTTTCCCCATAAGATGGGGAGAAAGACAAGTATGCCTATTCCCTCATTCCTATTCAACATCATACTGGAAATCTACGCCAATACAATAAGGCAAGGAAAAGAAATAAATTCATACAGACTAAAAAGGAATAAATAAAACTGTCCCTATTCACAGATAGAAAAATTGTCTATGCAGGAAATCTCAAGAAATCTATGACACAGTCCTAAAACTAATGAATTTAGCAAAATTCATTAATTTTAAAATTCATTAATTAAAAATTAGCAGAATACAGGCTCACCATACAAAAATCAACTGTATTTCTACATAGTAGCAATGAACACTTGGTAATATAAAAATTTTAAATACCAAAAGCTGATACACTTTGGTATAAATCTAACAAAATTTGTGCAGGGTCTGTATACTGAAAACTACAAAATGCCAATATAAGAAATCAAGGAAAATTTAGGAGAGACATTGCGTGTTCATGGGTTTAAGTGCAATTCTAATAAAACCCAGGACTTTTTTTTGCAGGTATAAACAAGGTCATTCGAAAATTTATATGGAAAGACAATGGAACCATAATGGTCAAGATATTTCAAAAAAGAAGTTCTAGGACTCACCTTGACTTTATGACTGACTTACCACAAAGCTAGAGTGACCAAGACGGTTTGGTATTGGCATAGGGAAAAGGACATATATCAATAAAGCACAATAAAGAGTTTAAAATAGACCCACAGAAATATGGCTGACTGATTTTTTTTTTAACAAAAGTTGAAAGTCTGCTCAGTGAAGAAAGGATAGTCCTTCCAGCAAGTAGTGTTTGAAAATTGGACATCTACATGCAAAAACAAAAAAGATTTCACACCTATTAGTAAGGAAGGCTATTGTAAAAAAAATCAGAAGATAACAAATGTTGGAGAGGATGTAGCAAAACTGAAATTTTGTGCATTGCTGGTGGGTATATACCCTAAAAAATTGTAAGCAGAGTCTCCAACAGGTGTTTATGTAAACATGTTCATAGCAGCATTATATACAATAGCCAAAAGCTACAAGCAACCCGAGTGTCCATTGACAGATGAATGGATAAACAAAAAGTGATATACAGTGGGATATTATTCAGCCATGAAAAGGAAGAAAATTCTGACATATTTTACAACATGGATGTACCTTGAAGACATGCTAAGTGAAAAAAAGCCAGCCACAAAAAAACAAATACTGTAGGATTCTATTTATATGAGGTATCTAGAGCAGTCAAATTCATTGAAAGTAGAATGGTAGTTTCTAGGGGCTGTGGGGAAATGGCATGGGGAGTTAGTGTTTAATGGATATAGAGTTTCAGTTCGGGGAGATGAAAAATTCTAGAGATGGATGGTGGTAGTTGCATAACAATGTGAATGTACTTAATGCCACCTAACTGTACACTTAAAAATGGTTAAAATGGTGAGTTTTATGTTATGTGTATTTTATCACAATTTAAAAAAATGAACCCTAACTAGTGGTTACTAAAGGGGAGGGGTGTGGGAGGGCAGGTGGGGAAGGTGGGAGATGGGGATTGAGGGGTATTATGTTTAGTACACATGGTGTGGGGGATCACGGGGAAGACAGTGTAGCACAGAGAAGGCAAATAGCCAATCTGTGGCGTCTCACTACACTGATGGACAGTGACTGCAATGGGGTATGGGGGGGACTTGATAATATGCGTGAATGTAGTAACCACATTGTTTTTCATGTGAAACATTCCTAAGAGTGTATATCAATAATACGTTAATAAAAAAAAAAAGAACACTAACCTACATCTCAAACCTTATAAAAATTTTAACTCAAGATGCATCATAGATCTTTATAAAACTACATATTTTTAGAAGAAAACATAGAACATCTTTGTGACCTTGAGTTAGGTGAAGGGTTCTTAGCTGTGACACCAAAATAAGAATCCATAAAAGGAAACATAGAAAACAAAACACAGATGAACCAAACTTAATCAAAATTAAAATTTTGCTCAGGGAGAGAAACTGTTAGTAGAATGAAAAGACAAGACTGAGGGAAAATACTTAAAGTCATGTATCAGACAAAGAACATGTATCCAGAATATTTAAAGAACTTGTAAAATGTGACTATAAGAAAACAAACAACCAAATAAAAATTTTCAAAAGATTTCAATAGAAACCTCACCAAAGAAAATAGAAGGGTGGCAAATAATCACATGAAAAGAGGTTCAACATCCCTAGCCATCAAGGAGATGCACACTGAAACCACAGTCAAGTTCCACTATTTATTAGAATGGTTACTACAGCAAGAACAAACCAGCCCGCCAAGTAAACAAAAACCTGGCAACACAAGTGCTGGAGAGGATGCTGAGTGATGGCGACATTTACGCATTGCTGGTTGGGATGAAAATGGTCCAGGCACTCTGGAAACCAGTTTGACATTTTCTTATGTAGTTAAACATACATTTACTATATGGCCCAGCAATCCCACTCGTAGACTGTCTGTGAGCAAGAGTAACACCATTGCGTCAAATCCACATGACAATTGAAGGTGGATTGGACACACAGTGTTCCTTAAATGATATCCAGCTTAGAACAATTAGCATTGTTCTTTGGGACAAGACTCCTTGTTCCAAATTCCAGAGAAAATGGAATGTCACTCCTTGCTCCATTGTGCACACAAGTGGCTGTCCTGTAGACCCTTCCTCCTTGCCTCGCCTTGCATGTAGACGTTTTCTTCTTGTCTCTATAAATTAGTTTCCCCAACCCAAAGTGGCACAGAGATATACCTGTCCTGTGGCTCAGGGCAACTTTGTACAGGTAAGATCCCCTCCATAAACTGCTGTGGAACTCAAGCTGAACACGTCGGCCTCTTTCTTTGTTTCACGGCCCCTTTGTTCTTTGGGGCTCAGTTAGCTTATACTTCCCCTGATTGGAGCATAGATACTTACCCCCAAAAATGAAAATGTAAGTTCACACAAAAACATGTACCTGAATGTTTGTAACAGCTGTACTCATAATCATCTATATCTGGAAACAGGTCAAATTTCTTTCAGTGTATGAATGGATAAACAGACTGTGGTACACCCATCATGAATACTGCTCAGTAATAAAAAGAGACAAATGACCAATACACGCAATTTCACAGCTTCTCAACAGCATTAACCAGAGTGAAAGAAGCTAGTGTCACAATATAACATGCTTTACATTTCCATTTCTGTGACCTTCTATAGAAGGGAAATCTGTAGGGATGCAATATAGATCAGTGATTCCCAAGGGTTATGGGTGGAGGAAATGTTTGACCACCTGGGCAGCACGAGAACTGTTTTGTATTCTGGATTTGGTAGTGATTATAGGAACGTACACATGTGTTAAAGCTCATTAAACTGTAGCCCATAAAAATTCCATAATACTCTATTTACACTTCAAAAATTAGAAAATAAAACATGGTGATATATGCAAAATAGAACCCAATGAGGTATCACTACACAACCAACAGGATGGCTAAAATTAAAAAGACCAACAACATCAAATGCTGGCGAGCATGCACAGCAAACAACCCTCATATACCACTTGTGCATGTGTAAAATGGCACAATTACTTTGAACAATATCCAGCAGTCTCTTGTAAAAGTAAACAAATACCCGTTGTATGACTCACTGATCCCACTCTTAGGTGTTCACCCAACAGAAAAAAACCATCTACAAGGAGACTCGTATGATTGTTCAGAGCAGCTTTATTCACAATAGCCCCAAACTAGAAACAGCCCAATTTTGACCAATGGGAGAATGGACAACCTGAGATATATTCATACAATTAAATAGAATGCAGCAATTAAAAAAAATGAACTTCTGATACATACAACAAGAATGACTCAAAAACATGCTGAGTGAAAGAAGTCATAAAAAAGTAATAGTGTATGACTCCATTTATAATTCTAGAGCAGGCAAAACCTATGTAGTGAAAAAAATTAGAACAGTGAGAGAAGGGGCTGATGGAGCAGGAAGGAACTTTCTGGGAAAACAGAGATATTCCATGGCTGTACTTTTTGACACACTAGTCGCTAGTCACCAGTCACATGGGTTAGTTAAATTATTTAAAATTAAATAAAAATGGAAACTGTGCTTCTGCAGTCCCAATGGCCACACTTCAATTACTCAATAGCCACATGTGGCCAGTGGCTACTGTATCTGGACACCACAGAACATTTCCATCACTGCATATAGTTCTATGGGACAGCATTGTCACTGTATCTTGCTAGGGATACATGTGTCAAAACTCATGGAATGGTAAAATTAGGGCTTGTGAATTTCATTTGTAAAATTTACCTTTAAATATACTGAATGCCCTTAAAGCTCTCTCGGCTGATGTGTTTAGGGGTATAGTGTATTGCTTTCTTCAGTTTACCTTGAAATGCCTCAAAGAATGAGATGGACCAATGGAGGGATGGAGAGATGCACTGACGTTACGGTAAAGCAAACACGGCAAAGTGTTAACACAGAATCCAGGTGGTGGGTTGTAAGTCCGCGGAGAGGAAATTCCGGGGCAAAATACCTCTAAAACTGAATCAATCAAAGGGAGAAATAAAGTTTTAAAATCTGTTTATTGCTTACAAACTGGAGTCTGGGGCCGTTTCTCTCTCCTACTCTGGCAAAAGCAAAACCAGCACTCCCCCTCACCTCTCGGGTACAGATGAGCCCTCGGTTGCCCAGGTAATTACCCATTGATATGGAGATGAACTTCTCTCCACCCCAGAGGATATGCAAATGCACTAAAGCCAGGCGAGATATTCTGGAAATATTACAATTTTACCCACATGGGTGATGTATCTTCACTGCATAATTCTTTTTATTTTTCTTTATGAAAATCTTCATAATAAAGTTATGAAGAAAACGATGCAATTTAAGAATGAACATCTAGGTGAAGAAGCACAGTGGGACATCTTAGGGGGGGGGTCACAGAATGGGAAAAGGTTATTAAAAGGACCACATTCACCCACTCACTCACTCAGTATGCAGGGATGCATAGGACCTGGCCTTCGCCTTTGAATCCGGGAGATGCCATGAGAGTCACCTCCAGGGCACTGAGAGAGGGCCTACTCTGGGCCTCGTGGGGGCATGGGTCGGGGGACGCCACAGCCCACGCGCTTGTCCTTCTGTGTCACGCGGCTTCCTTGCTGGCCCTTGATCGTCTGTCTGATCTCAGGTTGGACCACCTAACATTGCCTTCACTATACTTTCAGAAAGAGCCCCAACTGTCAGTTCCACAAGGGTGGGGACTTTGTCCACGGCTTGATAGTCAAAGCTGAACACATAGGGGGCGCTCAGCAAGTATGTACCAAATAATTATAAGGATAAAAACTGGTCCCGTCGGCCTCCACTCCCAGGCCTCCCTCCCTGCGCACACCCATGAGCTGCGTGCCCCACTCCTCTCCTGGGGTTGGTTCTGTACGTCCTTCCTCATCATCTACGCCTCTGCTCCGGCATCACCTCCTTTAAGCAGCCTTCTCTGAACGCCCGCCAATCCCCTCATCTCTCCATCGTCCCATCAGCCTGCTTTTTGTTTTTTGTAAAAGAAAAAAAACCCACCAACCTATACCAGACTACGTAACTGTATGTATTTGTAGATGTATTTGAAAGTCACCTTTTCAAAGGCCTTGCGATGTCTGCAAGGTATTTATTTGTTCTGATTATCAGTCTCTCCCCAGATACTCACTATAAAGCAGGCGGGCTTTCCGAATGCACAGCACCTGTTTTGGTTCCGTCCTACTATTGTCACTCCCTGCAATGATTTTGTCTATACTGTCGGTTTCTTCGCGTTTAGTAGCCCGCCTTTAAAATGTTAAGATCCAGGACGGCAGGAACCTTGTCTATTCTGTACACAGCCCGACGCAGTATGGGCTCGGGAATGGTTCAGGCGCAGGGTGAATCCGCCGGCGCGCGCCGCTCCTGCCTCCGGGCCGCCGCGGCGGGAGCAGGAAGCGCAGGTGCAGTGTCCCGGCGGAGAGGCGAGCGGGCCCGGCGCCGCTTCGTGCTCAGCGCCCCGCCCCCGAGCCCCGCCTCCACGGGAGGTGCGCACCGCCCCTGCCTCCGGGCCGCCGCGGCGGGAGCAGGAAGTGCAGGCGCAGTGTCTCGGAGGAGAGGCGAGCGGGCAGCCGGCGCCGCGCTGTGCTCAGCGCCCCGCCCCCGGGCCCTGCCTCCACGGGAGGCGCGCGCCGCCGCCTCGCTCTGGGGCGGAGCCTGCGCGCCCCGACCGGCGGGGTTTTTGTCCTCCGGGCGGTTATGTCTTCCCGCCCAACCCGGCCGGGCGGCGCGCTCACCCCGGCGTCCGGGCGAGCGACCGCGCCGGGCCATGATCCGGCTTGGCAGCTGGTGTGCGCGTTGGCCCGGCGCGGCGGGTCCGGCGGGCGGCGCTGGGCGTCCGGCGGGCGGGCGGGCGGCCGCGCCCTGCGGGTGCTGGTGGACATGGACGGCGTGCTGGCCGACTTCGAGGGCGGCTTTCTCAGGAAGTTCCGTGCGCGCTTCCCCGACCAGCCGTTCATCGCGCTGGAGGACCGGCGCGGCTTCTGGGTGTCGGAGCAGTATGGCCGCCTGCAGCCCGGGCTGAGCGTGAGCATCCCCCGGCCCGGCCCCTGCGCGCCGCCGAGCCCGGGGCCGGGAGCCCGCGCGACCTTGGGTGGGTCTCGCCCGGAGCCGCGGAGCGCCCCGCCTGTAAGGCAGGGTCCTGGGGAGGTCTGAGGGCCCAGCGGTGCGCCCACTAACTGTCATGGGGGGCTTCTCGAAATTCAGGACACTAAAGCCTAACAGAGCACTCTCCGTCCTCAGCTGACTTTAAAATTTTTGGTATATTTGGTCTCAAGTCTTTTATTTTTATTTTTTAATAAAATAAGCGTTATAAGTACAGTCCTCTTTGACCCCTGCCACAATCACATTCCCATTTCTTCATCCTCATGAATTTAATGAGTGTCTTTACTGTTCTTTTTTGCCCTTTTCCATGGAAAGCGTTTCTCGCCCTGGTATTTGAGGCCCAGAGGGGTTGAGTGACTTCCTGGACATCACACATCGAGCCAGTGGTCCAGACGGGGTGGGGTCGATTTCTTGGCTTACCCCTGCCGAACAGCCGGGCTCACTACCTCCCCTCCCCCTGTGCTCTGCTCTGAGTCCGTGATGGACAGAGGGGAAATATCCAGGCATGTTTATAGACAAATAGCTCGGTTTGTAAATTTAAACTGTTCCGTGAAAGGAACTTAGAGAGGCTGGGTGTTCTCTGGCATCCCTCAACTGTCCACCTAACCCTTTCAGTAAAACAGCCAGAGGATTTGGTGACGATGACGATGCTGTTAGAGCCTGTTTTGCAGCCATAGGTTGCCGGCATCCTCTCAAGGTAGATATTACTGTCTCCATTTTGCAGGTGAGGAAATGCCCCCAGTCACATGGATAGTAAAGGCCTCAGTCAGGATCCAAACCCAAGTCCATCTGCCTGCCAAGCACAGTTAGCTTTCCCCACCTGAAAGTCCTGTTCCCTGTCCTGCCTCCAACAAGTGACTTGACTTTAAAAAGGTACCTCAACATAATTTGGTTTGTGGAGAGGCAGGTGTTAAAAAGGAAATCAAATATCATTTCTCATCATTAACACCAGGCATTCAGAAGGTGACTTTCTCAGAGCTCTGTGTGCTGACTTACCAGCTCTGATACCTAATTAAAAACTTTAAAGCAGAGAAAATAACCCTAGTAATTTTTGCAGCCTCAGTAACATACTCACCTACTGTGTGTGTGTTCATTTATAAACAGCGCACAGTATTGACACCTTATTTCCTGTTGGCACTTTATTTCTTCCCAGGAGTGTGTTAAAGTGATGAAGCCCACCCCCACCTCTGAAAAGGATGGTGGCTTTTCTAGTCCTTTGTGCAGATGTGCTGACTCTGGATCTAAGCACAGGAATCACCATTTTCTAAGTAGAGGCAAAGGAGTTGAGCTCCTGGGACACAAGGAAGGGTGCTCGGAGTAAATCTGCTGATGTCCTCTGCTTCTGGGAACACTGTAGCAAGCGGCATTGCAATCAATGAACACGTGCCCTTCATCCCCAGCAAGCTCACAGCAGGACATCCCTGGATCTCCCCTTGGCCAAGTGGGCCTAGCATCTGTGATTAAAAACAACCAGCTGGCCAGCCTGGCTTACATATATAACATTTCTACCTTATAAAACACAGTGCTATCCGAATTCCTTTGACCTTGACATTGCTCTGAAGCAAGCAGGGCAGAGGTGGGAGGCAAAGCTCATGTTAACTGACTTAGAATCTTCTACTGTTCGGACAGTTGAGGAACAGCCCACAGAGAGGAAGTCCTTTGACTGGGGGCTTCAGAGCAGTTAGTGAAGGAGGGAGGGAGGGGCACTGGGTGCTGACTGGAGGTGAGGCAGTTAGCCCAGGGTCACACAGCAAGGGCCAGACCTTCTGACTCCTCCATAGAATGAGTGGAAACCCCTCCACACTGCTTCCATGTGAGTCGGAAACTCCGAATTCAAGTTCTAACAATGTCACCCCTAAGTGGCCCTGAAAAACTGTGAGCCTCAATTTCCTCATCTGTAAACTGGGGATAGCAATTCTTGCACCCTATGGGATGTGAGGGTCAAACAGGAGAGAACATACATGAGCAATAAGCATTCATTTGCTAACCCTGTGCAGCTAAGAAGAATATATTGACACTGTGACCACAGCGTGCTCTTGTACACCCTGCCCGCGATGTGGTGGCGGCTCTTGTTCTGGAGTGTGCAGCTTCTCACCTGGCACGGGCACTTCCTGCACTGTGCACGTGGGACTTAGGTTCTTACTTTTCAGAGGCTGGGATCTGTCTCCTTTCCCTTGTCACTTTCCCCTCGCCCTGGCCCTGGAAAGCTGTGGGATTCTGCAGACTTGATGTTAGCCTAGCGTGGCAGGTGGGAGATGGGGTTCTACCCTCAGCAATGCCACTGTTTTGTTATGTGATGTTAGGTAAATCCCTTCCCTATTCTAAGGCTTGATTTTTTCATCTATAACATTAGGTTCTGGGTTTTTGGTTTTGAAGCTTTAAAAGCAGCAGGATACATCTTTCAAAACAAAGTATTTATTGACATCCTAACACATAAAACAGAAGAGCTGTTCTGGTTATGTGGGTGAGAAGCCTGGACTCTGCCCAGCTGGCCTTCCGCCTACCTCTCAGCCCCTTATCCTGCATGGCACAGTTGTGCTCCTAAGATTTCTGGGTTCCTCCAGCTCTTGAATTTAAGGGCTCTAGTGCCACAGCAAGATCTGGCCACCCTAAGAGCCTCTGTGATGCATCTGGCAATTAAAATCAAGCACGTATGTGGTTCGTGATGATTGACCTTTGGTTTCAGATGGCTGCATCCATGCATCTAGCAGAGTAGTCTTCAGAATCTACAGCTCCTGGTACCTGAGCTGGTCTCTGCTGCATCCTTGCAGAGGGGGAGGGGCTGGAACACGCACCAACTCCCTGTTATCTGCCCCCCCACACCCCCATGTGTCCTCGGGTGTGTTTGGGGAGGGAATGTGGAAAGCCCACCCTCATCTTGTCAGTACCCCATCTGCTGCAACATCCTTCCTGGGGGAGAAGGGGGGCAATGCTGAGGACCCTGCAAGTCACCTGCTTGTTTTCTCAGGAGAAGGCCATCAGCATATGGGAGTCGGAAAACTTCTTTTTTGACCTCGAGCCTCTCCCAGGGGCTGTGGATGCTGTGAAGCAGATGGCCAACCTCAAAAAGTAAGCTTGTCTTCCTGCCATCACCCCCCTTCTCTTTTGCTTCCGCTCCCCCTACCCTGCCTCACCCCTGCTGTGCCTGTTTCATAGTCACTGGACCTTAGGTAAAAGCCTAGCTGAGTAAAACAGACTCAGTTTGCAGGCTATTAAAGATGTTTCAATCCAGCAACTTGAGCAAATACTGAGTCTAAGTTGATCTGGTTAGCTGCGTGTTGGAGGTTCATTTATTCAGCAAATATCTGAGAAATGTCTCTTGTTAGATACTACTGGACACCAGTGATACAGAAATGAACAAAACATGGTCCCTGCCCTATGGAGTTTATAGTCCCCCTAGAGAGCAGATGTTCAGCCAAGAGTCATGAAGATAATCACAGATTGTGATAAGTGCTGGGAAGAAAAAGAGTAAGGTGTACAAAGAGGTATAATAGGAGGTCCCACAGGAGAGGGTGGTGAGGAAGCAGGAGCATTGTGTGGTATTTCTCTTTTGTGCTAGTGCAGTGGTTGGTCCTGTGAGCAGAAGCCCTACCCCCCAAGCGCCGCACACCTGCACTGAAATCCATTAGCCTTCACCAACAGTGTGCTGTCCTGAGGACTTTACGGTCAGCAGCCTCATTGAGATGCAGTTTCCCTGCCATACATCCACTAAAGTGTACAAGTCACTGGCTTTTAGTATGTTCACAGAGTTGTATGACCATCACCATAGCCAATTTCAGAACATTTCATCACTCCCACTGTGTACCCACCGGCAGGCACTGACCTGTTCCCGCCCGCTCCCTCCAGCTCCGGGCAACCACTCTACTCTCTGTCTCTTGAGATTTGCCTATCCTGGACATTTCATAAAATATGTGGTCTTTTGTGGCTGGCTTCCCTCACTCAGCATAATGTTTCCAGGGTCCATCCACACTGCAGCATGAATCAGTACTTCATTGCTGAATACATTCCATTCTGCAGATATGCCATATTTTGTCACCCATTAATCAGTTAGACATTTGGTCTAGCCATGTAGAACTGCTGTCCGTCAGGTGCCAACCCCTGAGCTGGTTGCCTGGGATGGGGTGGGTCACACGAGGCTGCTCTGGGCGGTGGACAGGGCAGGTGTCTGGCATGGAGAGCAGCGCAGGGCACTGGTGGCAGGTAGTGAAGCTGCGAAGGTGTAAACTGTTCACTCACTCTGCCTCCCTTCCTGCAGCACTGACGTCTTCATCTGCACGAGCCCCATCAAGATGTACAAGTACTGTCCCTATGAGAAGGTAAGACACGCAGCTTGCTTGGAGAGGGCCTGATGCCCTGTGTCTTCTCCCCTTTGCCCCACGTGTAGCAGGTAAGGGGTGCTGGTGCTCAGCATGCCCAGTGGGAAGGGCGCAGACCTTCAGCGCAGCTGCTGGCGGTTTCTGCCTCTTCTTTTGTGACCCCTCCTGTCTCTGTGCCGAGGTCTCCTCTCCCAAAGACCGTCAGTCGCACTTTTCTGAAATCCTATGACATTCTCTGCATGGAGCCTGGTGAAGACACCAGGTGCCCTGGGAAGGCTGACCATCCTTGTGTTAGTGAAGTGTCATTTGTAAAGGATGGGACAAGGAGAGAGAAGGTCAGGGGAGGGTCTGGAGGCCATCCAAACCCAAATATGAGGGCACGTGAATTTATTCACATGAAAATTCTTACAAAGATGAAACAGTTAAATTGCGTTTTGCTGTATACTCTATCATCTTTATTGAAAAGAAATAGAATTATGTAAAACTGTGACTTTTCTGGACTTTGGGAACCTGTGGTTGCTGAACCCATAGGGAAGATCCGTTGTCCAGGAGGCAGGCATTCCCACCAGCAGTGGGTTCAGGGCCTGGCACCTCCCATGGGGAAGTCAGAGCAGCCTTCCCAAGTCCAGGGAGGCAGGGTTAGGAGCCCAGGAAGCCCTGCTCAGGGGGCTCGGCACAGACCTGCAGGCATGAGTTCTGTCTTCACATGACCTCTCCTCTCTCCAGCTCTGCACGAGAAACAGAATGTACAAGCTAGCCGACATAAGTGCCCTCTGTGTGCGTTAAAAGGAACGGGAGCTCACACTTGCTGTGCGATAATGATGGTGATGTGCGAGGCCACCACTTCACTCCATGCTCGCGGCACACCATTCCGGGGGTGTCCCTCTGCCCTTTTGACGGTAGTTTAGTTAAATGATTTACTTGCCGTCAGTGAGTGTGGCATCGGGACTGGAGGCCAGGTCCGCCGTTCCTGGTGGAGCAGGGATCCAGAGCTGGTTTCCCAGACCAGTGGGATCCGTGTCCTGGACACTTGAGTGGGTCTCCTCTGGCCCCTCCCAAGACCTTCTGAGCCAGACACTCTGGGAGCAGCCCTCCAGGTGCACCCTTACGTTTGAGACCCGCTGGGCTAGAGTAAGTGTTTCCACTGTGGCCGCAGTTGGGAGGTCAGGGTGGTTGACCGTACTGGAGTAAGGTGGGAAGATGGCTGTCGTCAAGCATCTTCACGCCTGCCGTCCCCGTGTACCCTCAGCCCAGGGCTTGCCTTGGAGCTCCTGACGACTCAGCACTGACGTATGCCCCTGGGGTGGTGAAGTCCCCATCCCGCGTCCATCCCTCTCAGTACTGCCTTCCGGCCTCTCAGGCTGGATGTCTGGGCGCTTTCCTGGTGGTGCCATTCCTCACACCCCTCGGATCCTGCACATCAGCGAGTATTTTCTGCCAAGACTTTGACCTCTGGGTCCTCCCTTTCTGTCGCACCACCTTAGCCTCTCGTCCCAGGACCACTGAGGTGGCCTCCTAACCTGTGTGTTCATTTCAGTCCTACCCAGAGCCAGAGGGGTCTTTCACAGAGTCAGTGATGCCAACTCCTATTGAAAACCTTCTAATGGCTTCCCACAGCACTTAAAAATAGTCATACACAACGTACACACACTCCTCACCCTAAGCCGCGAGGCCTCACCCGGCTGCTCCTTCTGCCTCTTATGTTCCCAACCTCTGCACCCGTGGCACCCCACACCCTGGTCCCCCACGCCCATGGCACCCTGCGCCCCTGTCCTCCGCGCCTGTGGCGCCCCACACCCTGGTCCCCCACGCCCACGGCGCCCTGTGCCCCTGTCCTCCACGCCTGTGGCGCCCCACGCCCTGGTCCCCCCACACCTCGGTCCCCCATGCCCATGGCGCCCGCCCTGCACCCCTGTCCTCCGCGCCCATGGTGCCCCATACTCCTGTTCGTGAGTTGCCAGGTGTTCTTGCTTCGTGTGCCTCCACGTGCTGGGCCTTCTGCAGGCCTGGTTCCTCCTCATCTACTGGGCCTAGCTCGGCTGGCTCCCCACCCCAACTCCTGACCAGATCGAAGTCTGTTCTTTCCCTGCCTCACTGCTTCTTCTCTCAGTCCCTGGCTTCCCATATAACACTAACTGAAATGGGTTCCTTGGTCTCTGTCTGGTTCCCTGTCTCATCCACTGGACTGAAGACCCCTGGGGGAGGGACTTCGTCTGCCCTGCCTACTTCTGACCCTGCCGGGCGTGGGGACTGGCTCACTGTGACACTAAGTACTTGCTCTTGGATGAATAGATTAATTTGTTTAACAGTTATTACACACATTTTGGCAACGATGTTTACCATTTATTGGACACCTTTAATATGCCAGGCACTATACTTTTTTTTTTGTAATCTGATCTATTTATTTTATTAAGGTATCATTGATATACACTCTTATGAAGGTTTCACAAGAAAAATAGTGTGGTTATTACACTCACCCTTATTATCGAGTCCCCCCCATACCCCTTTGCAGTCACTGTCCACCAGTGTAGTAAGATTGCCAGGCACTATACTTTTATTATCATTTTGAAGGCTTACAGCAGCTACCTGTGGAATAGAATACACTTCTGACCTCACAGCTGAGGAAAAGCTGAGAGAGGTGAGGCAGCGCGTCTACTGGGCCTCATGATTGTGCAGGCCGGGGCTCGGTCCCGATCTGTGCACCCGGTGCCCATGCCCTCAGCTGCGCCTGCGGGCCGTGCACACTCGCTGGAGAGGGCTTGGACTCCCAGAACGTGGAAGAAGAGGAGGATATCACTTAGGACTCTTTAGTCTCAAGCAACTTTAATAACACCTGGCTAACTTAAACAAAAGTAGAATTTGTTTGAAGGATATTGGTTTGCTCAGAAAATCAAAGGAAGATGTAAAGAAGAGGACCTTAGACATGTACCTGGAGAGCCAGAGTGAGCAGACAGACTCAGATACATGCTTGCAAAATGCCACAGTCAGTTCATTCACGGTGCATGGGTTTCTCTGTCCAAGATTCACCAGGAGAGAGGCTTACCAGCTGAGCTTGGGCCACGTGCCTTGGCCAGTGGAGGATGGGCATCCTGACCAATGTCCTGTTAAGGAGGGGTGGCTTCTCTGAGAAAAAATGAGGCGCTGTTGCCAGAGGAAGGGCTGGGTGATGGTGGGTACCCTTACTATGACAGACAAAGGAAAAAGGATGACAGAAGCCCATGCCACCTAGTGGCAGAAACACTGTTAATATTTTGATGTGTTTCTCTAGTTCTTTGATGCCAGCTTCTAGTATTTCTTTTTTTTTTTAATATAATTTATTTTATTATCATTAATTTACAATTACATGTGCAATATTACGATTATTAAACTACCCCTTCATCAGGTCCCCCCCACCAACCCCATTACAGTCACTGTCCATCAGCGTAGTGAGATGCTATAGAATCACTACTTGTCTTCTCTGAGTTGTACTGCCCTCCCGTGCCCCCCCAACATTACATCTGCTAATCGTAATGCCCCTTTTTCCCTCTTATCCCTCCCTTCCCGCCCATTTTCCCCAGTCCCTTTCCCTTTGGTAACTATTAGTCCGTTCTTGGGTTCTGTGAGTCTGCTGCTGTTTTGTTCCTTCAGTTTTTTTCTTTGTTCTTATACTCCACATATGAGTGAAATCATTTGATACTTGTCTTTTTCGGCTTGGCTTATTTCACTGAGCATAATACCCTCTAGCTCCATCCATGTTGTTGCAAATGGTAGGATTTGTTTTCTTCTTATGGCTGAATAATATTCCATTGTGTATATGTACCACATCTTCTTTATCCATTCATCTACTGATGGACACTTAGGTTGCTTCCATTTCTTGGCTATTGTAAATAGTGCTGCAATAAACATAGGGGTGCATCTGTCCTTTTCAAATTGGGCTGCTGCATTCTTAGGGTAAATTCCTAGGAGTGGAATTCCTGGGTCAAATGGTATTTCTATTTTGAGTTTTTTGAGGAACCTCCAGACTGCTTTCCACAATGGTTGAACTAATTTGCAGTCCCACCAGCAGTGTAGGAGGGTTCCCTTTTCTCCACATCCTCGCCAACATTTGTTGTTGTTTGTGTTTTGGATGTTGGCCATCCTCACTGGTGTGAGGTGATATCTCATTGTGGTTTTAATCTGCATTTCTCTGATGATTAGCGATGTGGAGCATCTTTTCATGTGCCTGTTGGCCATCTGAATTTCTTCTTTGGAGAAGTGTCTATTCATGTCCTCTGCCCATTTCTTAATTGGATTATTTGCTTTCTGTTTGTTAAGGTGCATGAGTTCTTTATATATTTTGGATGTCAACCCTTTATCAGATACGTTTTTTATGAATATATTCTCCCATACTGTAGGATGTCTTTTTGTTCTACTGATGGTGTCCTTTGCTGTACAGAAGCTTTTCAGCTTGATATAGTCCCACTTGTTCATTTTTGCTTTTGTTTCCCTTGCCCGGGGAGATATGTTCATGAAGAAGTTGCTCATGTTTATGTCCAAGAGATTTTTGCCTATGTTTTTTTCTAAGAGTTTTATGTTTCATGACTTACATTCAAGTCTTTGATCCACCTTGAGTTTACCTTTGTGTATGGGGCTAGACAGTAGTCCAGTTTCATTCTCTTACATGTAGCTGTCCAGTTTTTCCAACACCAGCTGCTGAAGAGGCTGTCATCTCCCCATTGTATATCCAAGGCACTTTATCAAATATTAATTGACTGTATATGTTTGGGTTAATGTTTGGATTTTCTATTCTGTTCCACTGGTCTGTGGGTCTGTTTTTGTGCCAATACCAAATTGTCTTGATTACTGTGGCTTTGTAGTAGAGCTTGAAGTCAGGGAGTGTAATTCCCCCTGTTTTATTCCTCCTTCTCAGGATTGCTTTGGCTATTCGGGGTCTTTTGTGGTTCCATATGAATTTTAGAATTATTTGTTCCAGTTCATTGAAGAAAGCTGTTGGTAGTTTGATAGGGATTGCATTGAATCTGTAGATTGCTTTAGGTAGTATAGCCATTTTGACAATATTTATTCTTCCTAGCCAAGAGCATGGGATGCATTTCCATTTGTTAGTGTCCTCTTTAATTTCTCTTAGGAGTGTCTTGTAGTTTTCAGAGTACAGGTCTTTCACTTCCTTCGTTAGGTTTATTCCTAGGTATTTTATTCTTTTTGATGCAATTGTGAATGGAATTGTTTTCTGATTTCTCTTTCTGTTAGTTCATCGTTAGTGTATAGGAAAGCAACAGATTTCTGTGTGTTAATTTTGTATCCTGCAACTTTGCTGAATTCAGATATTAGTTCTAGTAGTTTTGGAATGGAATCTTTAGGGTTTTTTATGTACAGTATCATGTCATCTGCAAATAGTGACAATTTGACTTCTTCTTTACCAATCTGGATGCCTTGTATGTCTTTGTTTTGTCTGATTGCTGTGGCTAGGACCTCCAGTACTATGTTGAATAACAGTGGAGAGAGTGGGCATCCCTGTCTTGTTCCCGATCTTAGATGAAAAGCTTTCAGCGTCTCGCCGTTAAGTATGATGTTAGCTGTGGGTTTGTCATATATAGCCTTTATGATGTTGAGGTACTTGCCGTCTATACCCATTTTGTTGAGAGTTTTAATCAGGAATGGATGCTGAATTTTGTCAAATGCTTTTTCAGCATCTATGGAGATGATCATGTGGTTTTTGTTCTTCTTTTTGTTGATGTGGTGGATGATGTTGATGGATTTTCGAATGTTGTACCATCCTTGCATCCCTGGGATGAATCCCACTTGATCATGGTGTATGATCCTCTTGATGTATTTTTGAATTCAGGTTTGCTAATATTTTGTTGAGTATTTTTGCATCTACGTTCATCAGGGATATTGGTCTGTAATTTTCTCTTTTGGTGAGGTCTTTGCCAGGTTTTGGTATTAGAGTGATGCTGGCTTCATAGAATGAGTTTGGAAGTATTCCCTCCTCTTCTATTTTTTGGAAAACTTTAAGGAGAATCGGTGTTATTTCTTCTCTATATGTCTGGTAGAATTCAGAGGTGAATCCATCAGGCCCAGGGGTTTTGTTCTTGGGTAGTTTTTTGATTACCAATTCGATTTCGTCACTGGTGATTGGTCTGTTTAGTTTTTCTGTTTCTTGCTTGGTCAGTCTTGGAAGGTTGTATTTTTCTAAGAAGTTGTCCATTTCTTCTATGTTTTCCAGCTTGTTAGCATATAGATTCTCATAATATTCTCTTATGATTCTTTGTATTTCTGTGGGGTCCGTCGTGATTTTTCCTTTCTCATTTCTGATTGTGTTTATGTGTGTAGATTCTCTTTTTCTCTTAATGAGTCTGGCTAGGGGTTTATCTATTTTGTTTATTTTTTCAAAGAACCAGCTCTTGGTTTTATTGATTTTTTCTATTGTTTTATTCTTCTCAATTTTATTTATTTCTTCTCTAATCTTTATTATGTCCCTCCTTCTGGTGACTTTGGGCCTCATTTGTTCTTCTTTTTCCAATTTCAGTAATTGTGTCTTTAGACTATTCATTTGGGAATGTTCTTCCTTCTTTAAATAGGCCTGGATTGCAATATACTTTCCTCTTAGAACTGCCTTTGCTGCGTCCCACAGAAGTTGTGGCTTTGTGTTGTTGTTGTCATTAGTCTCCATATATTCTTTGATTTCTGTTTTGATTTGGTCGTTAACCCATTGATTAATTAGGAGAGTGTTGTTAAGTCTCCATGTATTTGTGAGCCTTTTTGATTTCTTTCTAAAATTTATTTCTAGTTTTATACCTTGGTGATCTGAGAAGTTGGTTGGTAGGATTTCAATATTTTTGAAATTACTGAGGTTCTTTTTGTGGCCTAGTATGTGGTCTATTCTGGAAAATGTTCCATGTGCACTTGAGAAGAATGTGTATCCTGTTGCTTTTGGGTGTAGAGTTCTGTAGATGTCTGTTAGGTCCATCTGTTCTAGTGTGTTGTTCAGTGCCTCTGTGTCTTTACTTATTTTCTGTCTGGTTGATCTGTCCTCTGGAGTGAGTGGTGTGTTGAAGTCTCCTAAGATGAATGCATTGCTGTCTATTTCCTCCTTTAATTCTGTTAGTATTTGTCTCACATATGCTGGCGCTCCTGTGTTGGGTGCATATATATTTATAATGGTTATATCTTCTTGTTGGACTGACCCCTTTATCATTATGTAATGTCCTTCTTTATCTTTTGCTACTTTCTTCGTTTTGAAGTCTATTTTGTCTGATACAAGTACTGCAACACCTGCTTTTTTCTCTTTGTTGTTTGCATGAAATATCTTTTTCCATCCCTTCACTTTTAGTCTGTGTATATCTTTGGATTTGAGGTGAGTTTCTTGTAGGCAGCATATAGATGGGTCTTGCTTTTTTATCCATTCTGTTACTCTGTGTCTTTTGATTGGTGCATTCAGTCCATTTACATTTAGGGTGATTATTGATAGGTATGTACTTATTGCCATTGCTGGCTTTAGATTCGTGGTTACCAAGGGTTCAAGGGTTGCTTCTTTACTATCTAACAATCTAACTTAACTTTCTTGTTAAGTTATTGTAAACACAGTCTGATGTTTCTTTATTTCTCTCCCTTCTTATTCCTCCTCCTCCATTCTTTCTATAATGGGTGTTTTATTCTTTGCCTTTAGTTAGTATTTGGATGGTCTGCTTTCTTTGCTATGATTTTTTTTTTCTCTGGTGACATCTTTTTAGCCTTAGGTGTGCTTCCATCTAGAGCAGTCCATTTAAGATATCCTGTAATGGTGGTTTATGAGAAGCAAACTCTCTCAACTTTCGTTTATCTGGAAATTGTTTAATCCCTCCATCATATTTAAATGATAGTCGTGCTGGATACAATATTCTTGGTTCGAGGCCCTTCTGTTTCATAACGTTAAATATATCATGCCATTCTCTTCTGGCCTGTAAGGTTTCTGTTGAGAAGTCTGATGATAGTCTGATGGGTTTTCCTTTGTAGGTGATCTTTTTTCTCTCTCTAGCTGCCTTTAATACCCTGTCTTTATCTTTGATCTTTGCCATCTTAATTATTATGTGTCTTGGTGTTGTCTTCCTTGGGTCCCTTGTGTTGGGAGATCTGTGGGCTTTGGTGGACTGCAAGACTACTTCCTTCCGCAGCGAGGGAAAGTTTTTAGCAATTATTTCTTCAAAGACACTTTCTATCCCTTTTTCTCTCTCTTCTTCCTCTGGTAGTCATATAATGCGAATATTGTTCCGTTTGGATTGGTCACACAGTTCTCTTAATATTCTTTCATTCCTAGAAATCCTTTTATCTCTCTCTGCCTCAGCTGCTCTGTACTCCTGTTCTCTGTTTTCTATCCTATTAACAGTCTCTTGCATCTCATCCATTCTGCTGTTAAGCCCGTCGATCGCTTGTCTGATTTCTGTATTGTCTTTCCTCAGTTCCCTCACTTCCTCCCTCAGCTCTTGCACATTTCTCTGTAGGTCCATCAGCATGGTTATGACTTTTATTCTGAATTCTTTTTCAGGGAGGCTGTGCATTTCCATCCCTTCAGACTACCTCTCTGGGGTTGTCTGGTTGATTTTGGTCTGAACCATATTCCTCTGTCTTTTCATGGCTATAGAATTGGTCACTGATAGTTGCCACGTATGTCAGCTGTGCTCTTTAAGACTTTAAAAAGGGGAAAAAAAAAGAGAAAAAAAAGAAAAAAGAAAGAAAGAAAGAAAGAAAAAAAGAAAGAAAAGAAAAAACAAAAACAAAACAGAAAACAAAACAAAACAAAAAAAATGCCCACCGACGTAGATTCTGTGGGAATGCTCTAGGTGGCGCTGTTGCCCCGCTATTACACAGCTGTGACTGTGCCACTCCACAGGGCCCTTTATCGCTCTGGCAGGGGTGGGAACATATAGGAGGCTGTTGATCTCAGTGAGAAGTGTTAAGTATGGGTACGCTTCCTCAGTCGCCAGCTAAGGCGTCTGAAACTCCCCAGGACTCCCAGCCTGCTGGGCTGAGTGTGCTGGGGCGATCCGGCTCCTCCGCTGGGCTCCTGTCTCCTTAAGACCGCTGAAGAAAGCGCGCGCTTTTTTTTTTCCTTCCCGGGAGCCGGCTGCAAGCACCCTGGCGCGTTCCCTGCTCAGATCCTGCCCCTCTGTCTCTCTAGTCTCTGCTGCACTGTGCAATGTGGGTCAGCGCTCCCCGCTCAGATCACCGGGGCTGGCTACTTCGCGGGGTGTGCTTCCACTCCCTCCCGGCTCTGACTCCTCTCCTCCCAGCAGTGCACTGGGGTGGGGGAGGGCTCGGGTCCCGCCGGGTCGCGGCTCCGTATCTTACCGGCCTCTTGGGGTGCTGAGTCCTCTCGGGTGTAGCTGCACGCTGTGCGCTTTCCTGTATATTCTCGTCTCTCTTTTAGGAATAGATGTATTTTCTGTGTTTTTGTAGATAAATATAGTGTTGGGAGGAGATTTCTGCCGCCCTGCTCACACCGCCATCTTCCCGGAAGTCCTCATGTAGTTGTTATTACTCATTTCAACAAGTGTCTGTTGAGCACTTCCTGTGTTCAGACCACCTGGACCGAAGATATTTGTGTAATACATGAAATAACTTTGGGATTAGGAGAAAGGTACTCCATAGAGATCTGAAGGGAGACCCTTCTGGGGTTAAGTCTCTGGGTCCGAGCAAGTCCTGTCACCCAATAAAGCAAATGTAAAGTGCTAAACAATTAAGAAACAAATACTTTAGGTCTAAAAAATAAAACTACAGAAAACCTGGTTGAGTTATACATTTGGAAAATCACTAACTTAATATCTACCTTGCAAAAGAATTAGGATATTTTGAATAAGATTGAGAAAAAAAAAGTTGAAATTTTGGTTGATTAAATGAGGATTAGATCTGTTGTAGTCAATAATTTGTTTCAAAGTGAACATTTCTGTAATTCTTCACTCCTTCCTATAAGGTGCATATGATTTCCGGAGATTTTCTTGCTGCTTGGGCAGACAGGCTAGGCTCTCAGCTGCTTCTTTCTGGATAGGCCAGCCTTGGCCTCAAAGAGAGGAACCAGATTCTTCTGTATCTTTCCACAGAGTTTCTTTACCCGTAGATTCCTCTTTCCGGCATTGTCTTGCCAGAGAGGGTCTGGCAGTCAGCAAAGGCCTCCTGAAACTGGGAAGAGAGAGAAGGGGCAGAATGAGGTATCAAGTCCGCAAAAGGTGCTCCCCCGCACACACACATAACATCACCCAGTGTGCCTAGTTACAAGCCACCCTTTACCATGGATTTCATTCTCATCACTGGTTCTCTTCTCCAGCCCCTAATATGCTCACTCCAGTAACTGGTATCATCGCTTATTTTGCCTCACTCTCGTCTCAGAGATGGAATCTGTGCTTGCACATTACTTGGTCCATCATAGGTTCTCAATAAAGGGTACTTACTTTTGGTATTATTTCTCTCACTTTTAAATTAAGTGGTAGATAAAGATTTTCCTAGGTGCAGGTAACTTCTCATCTTATGTAGGTGAAAAGTGTAATCCTACCATTGGAAAACATTCCCACCACCCAGACATAATGAAATTTTTATTCTTTGTTGAAGACCTTACTCTTGATAAGTCTGCCAGGTTGTCTTACAGAGACAAGCAGGTGTGTAAGAACAATGTGTTTTTTGTGGGTAGAGGTAGGATGGACTCAAATGTTAGGGAGAGATGGGTGCTCAGAGTCAAGTCCTGGAATACCCTGAAATGGATTGTCTGGATTGTAGAGTTTTAGAGCTACAAGGGACATACTCCTGTTCCACCATTTAGGAATTGATGACCCTGGGGTGTCACAGCCTCGGCAAGTTACAGTAGAGTGTCCCAACCAACACCACTGTCATTCTTTTATTATTGCTCAGCTGTGATCACAGCCTGGGCCATTAGGAGATATCTAATATTAATTGTAATCAAGCGTTTATTGAACATGTACTGTGTATTAGGTACTGTGCTACACATGAGGGTCACAGAGATGATTAAGGAGAAGACTCTCCTATACTGCCTAATAAGAAAGGCAAGTGCTTAAGCAAATGACTAACCATGTGGTGTCATTAGAACACAAAAGTAACACGGGGAAGCAAGCAAATAATGGTGGTGGTGGCCTTCCCGAGGCGGTGGTCCCTGGAGTACTGCTGAGGTTAACCAGTCCACTATTTCCTTAATGCCTCTACTGTCCTAACCCCACCTCATTCTATGCCTGTGCTGATCTAAAATGAGACTGGTGATGGGAGATTTTGGAGGATGTAGAAAGAAGGAGTCTGATAACAAAGCAACAGACAGCATCAAATCCTCATACGGGCAGGTCTCTGGCTAAGGAAATCTTTGAAGGTTGGCCCTGAGTGATTGGGTTTTTGTTATTCACAATTACATGAGCAACATTATGGTTACTAGACTCACCCTATTATCAAGTCCTCACCACATATCCCATTACAGTCACTGTCCATCAGCATAGTAAGATGCTATAGAATTATTACTTGTCTTCTCTGTGTTATACTGCCTTCCCCGTGTCCCCGCCTGACCCCTGCCACTACAGTATGTGTCCAAATCATAATACCCCTTATCCCTCCCTTCCCACCCATCTTCCCTAGTCCCTTTCCCTTTGGTAACTGTTAGTCCATCCTTGGGTTCTGTGAGTCTGCTGCTGTTTTGTTCCTTGAGTTTTTGCTTTGTTCTTATACTCCACAGATGAATGAATCATTTGATACTTGTCTTTCTCCGCTTGGCTTATTTCACTGAGCATAATACCCTCTAGCTCCATCCATGTTGTTGCAAATGGTAGGATTTGTTTTCTTCTTATGGCTGAATACTATTCCATTGTGTATATGTACCACCTCTTCTTTATCCGTTCATCTACTGATGGACACTTAGGTTGCTTCCATTTCTTGGCTATTTTAAATAGTGTTGTGATAAACATAGGGGTGCACATGTCTTTTTGAAACTGGGCTTCTACATTCTTAGGGTAAATTCCTAGGAGTGGAATTCCTGGGTCAAATGGTATTTCTATGTTGAGTATTTTGAGGAACCTCCATACTGCTTTCCACAATGGTTGTACTAATTTACATTTCCACCAGCAGTGTAGGAGGGTTCCCATTTCTCCACATCCTCGCCAACATTTGTTGTTGTTGTTTGTCTTTTGGATAGTGGCCATCCTAACTGGTGTGAGGTGATATCTCATTGTGGTTTTAATTTTCTGATGATTAGCGATGTGGAACATCTTTTCATGTGCCTGTTGGCCATCTGAATTTCTTCTTTGGAGAAGTGTCTGTTCAGCTCCTCTGCCCATTTCTTAATTGGCTTCTTTGCTTTTGTTTGTTGAGGGGAGTGAGCCTTTATATAATTTGGATGTCAACCCTTATCAGATATGTCATTTATGAATGAATATATTCTTCCATACTGTAGGATGTCTTTTTGTTCCACTGATGGTGTCCTTTGCTGTACAGAAGCTTTTTAGTTTGTTATAGTCCCACTTGTTCATTTTTGTTTCTGTTTCCCTTGCCCGGGGAGATATGTTCATGAAGAAGTTGCTCATGTTTATACTCAAGAGATTTTTGCCTATGTTTTTTTCTAAGACTTTTATGGTTTCATGACTTACATTGGGGTCTTTGATCCATTTTGAGTTTACTTTTGTGTATGGGGTTAAACAATAATCCAGTTTCATTCTCTTACATGTGGTTGTCTAGTTTTGCCAACAACAGCTGTTGAAGAGGCTGTCATTTCCCCATTGTATATCCATGCCTCCTTTATTGTATATTAAACGACCATATATGCTTGGGTTTATATCTGGGCTCTCTAGTTTGTTCCATTGGTCTATGGGTCTGTTCTTGTGCCAGTACCAAATTGTCTTGATTACTGTAGCTTTGTAGTAGAGCTTGAAGTGAGGGAGCATAATTCCCCCCAATCTATTCTTCCTTCTCAGTATTGCTTTGGCTATTCGGGGTCTTTTGTGGTTCCATATGAATTTTAGAACTATTTGCTCTAGTTCATTGAAGAATGCTGTTGGTATTTTGATAGGGATTGCATTGAATCTGTAGATTGCTTTAGGCAGGATGGCCATGAGCATGGGATGTGTTTCCATTTATTGGTTTCTTCTTTAATTTCTCTCATGAGTGTCTTGTAGTTTTCAGAGTATAAGTCTTTCACTTCCTTGGTTAGGTTTATTCCTAGGTATTGTATTCTTTTTGATGCAATTGGGAAGGGAATTGTTTTCCTGATTTCTCTTTCTGCTAGTTCATTTTTAGTATATAGAAGTGCAGAAGATTTCTATGTATTAATTTTGTATCCCTCACCTTTACTGAATTTAGATATTAGATCTAGTAGTTTTGGAGTGGATTCTTTAGGGTTTTTTTGTGTACAATATAGTGTCATCTGCAAACAGGGACAGTTTGTCTTCTTCCTTACCAATCTGGGTGCCTTTTATTTCTTTGTGTTGACTGATTGCCGTGGCTAGGACCTCTAGAACTATGTTGAATAGAAGTGGGGAGAGTGGGCATCCTTGTCTTGTTACCGATATTAAAGCAAAAGCTTTCAGCTTCTTGCTGTTAAGTATAATGTTGGCTGTGGGTTTGTCATATATGGCCTCTATTATGTTGAGGTACTTGCCCTCTATACCCATTTTGTTGAAAGTTTTTATCATGAATGGATGTTGAATTTTGTTGAATGCTTTTTCAGCATCTATGGAGATAATCACGTGGTTTTTGTCCTTCTTTTTGTTGATGTAGTGGATGATGTTGATGGATTTTTGAATGTTGTACCATCCTTGCTTCCCTGGGGTGAATCCCACTTGATCATCATAGATGATCTTTTTGATGTAGATTTGAATTCTGTTTGCTAGTATTTTGTTGAGGATATTTGCATCTATGTTCATCAGGGATATTGGTCTGTAATTTTCTTTTTTTGTGGTCTCTTTGCCTGGTTTTGGTATTAGAGTGATGTTGGCCTGTAGAATGAGTTTGGGAGTATTCCCTCTTTTTCTACTTTTTGTAAAACTAAGGAGGATGGGTATTAGGTATTTACTAAATGTTTGATAAAATTCAGCAATGAAACCATTCGGTCCAGGCGTTTTGTTCTTAGGTAGTTTTTTGATTACCAATTCAATTTCTTTGCTGGTAATTGGTCTGTTCAGATTTTCTGTTTCTTCCTGGGTCAGCCTTGGAAGGTTGTATTTTTCTAGAAAGTTGTCTATTTCTTCTATGTTATCCAGTTTGTTAGCATAAAAATTTTCATAGTATTTTCTAATAATTCTTTGTATTTCTGTGGTGTCCTTAGTGATTTTTCCTTTCTCATTTCTGATTCTGTTTATGTGTGTAGACTCTCCTTTTTTCTTGATAAGTCTGGCTAGGGGTTTATCTATTTTGTTTATTTTCTCAAAGAACCAGCTCCTGCTTTCATTGATTCTTTTTATTGTTTTATTTTTCTTGATTTTATTTATTTCTGCTCTAATCTTTATTATGTCCCTTCTTCTACTGACTTTGGGCCTCATTTGTTCTTATTTTTCTAGTTTCACTACCTGTCAGCTTAGACTGTTCATTTGAGATTGTTCTTCTTTCCTGAGGTAAGCCTGTATTGCAATAGATTTTCCTCTTAGCACGGCCTTTGTTGCGTCTCACAGATTTTGCAGTGTTGAATTATTGTTGTCATTTGTCTCCATATATTGATCACTGTTTTTATTTGGTCGTTGATCCATTGATTATTTGGGAGCATGTTATTAAGCCTCTGTGTGTTTGTGGGCTTTTTCATTTTCTTTGAGTAATTTATTTCCAGTTTCATACCTTTGTGATCTGAGAAACTGGTTGGTACAATTTCAATCTTCTTGAATTTACTGAGGTTCCTTTTGTGGCCTAGGATATGATATTTTCTTGAAAATGTTCCATGTGCACTTGAGAAGAATGTGTATCCTGTTGCTTTTGGATGGAGTATTCTGTAGATGTCTGTTAGATCCATCTGTTCTAATACGTTGTTCAGTGCCTCTGTGTCTTTACTTACTTTCTGTCTGGTTGATCTGTCCTTTGGAGTGAGTGGTGTGTTGAAGTCTCCTAAAATGAATGCATTGCATTCTATTTTCCCCCTTTAATTCTGTTAGTATTTGTTTCACATATGTAGGTGATCCTGTGTTGGGTGCACAGATATTTATAATAGTTATATCCTCTTGTTGGACTGACCCCTTTATCATTATGTAATGTCCTTTTTTGTCTCTTGTGACTTTCTTTGTTTTGAAGTCTATTTTGTCTGATACAAGTACTGCAACTCCTGCTTTTTAGTTGCATGAAATATCTTTTTCCATCCCTTTACTTTCAGTCTGTGTATGTCTTTGGGTTTGATGTGAGTCTCTTGTAGGCAGCCCAGGACACTTATAGGCGTGGACTCGAACCCCCTCCAGATGGGCCTGGTGGGAACTAGAATCACCACCGGGACCCTTACAGATGGGCGACTTGAGCCCCCTCCAGACGGGCCCGATGGGGACTCGAACCACCACCAGAAACCTTACAGACGGGGCCTGGAACGTCTCCCAGGACCCCGATCAGTGACCCTCCTGCCCGTCCGCTTAGGTCTTATGCTGATGCTCAGATTCAGATTGGGCCCTTCTCCAGAAAGTGAAAGAATGCAACACACAACAGGAACAATAGACAGGAAGTTTGTACCACGCACACACACAAAGTTCTTACTGGCTGGCACAGACCCTTCAGGTTGGGAGTCCTGGGGGTCTTGGGGATCCCGGACGAGCCCCCAAATGTTGTGCCCAAGTCGTGAGTCCCCGAAAGACCACCAAGGAGCCGATTCTGATGCAAACACACAAGGATCGTTTATTTCAAGCTCGAGCTCGGGCTCACACCTGTCACTGATGCAGTGGTCCCTAAGTGAGAGCCCCGAGCCCAGGGTAGGTAAGGTTTTTATGCATTACAAGGTACAGGAAGAGGGGAACTCTAACTTGGCATATGCTGATTGGATGATTTAAAGTAAGTGCATCTTGTATATTCTTCACTGGCTGAGTCCGGCTGGTACCAGGCTGCCGGCTGATGTAACATGTAAGGTATGTTATTTTTAAGGAACAGGAGCATCTGGACCTTGAGTGTCTGGACCTTGAGGTCATTGCTAGGAAACTATCTGGGGTGAGGGTCACTGGATCAATGGGTGGTTTTTCCAGTAACTGGAACAAAGTTTTCTTAGAACTAGGTCAGTGTTGAGGCCTCCTTCTTAAGATGGCCTTTTTAAAATGGAGTTTCTTTTGCTTTCACAGTAGGCAGCATATAGATAGGTCTTGTTTTTTTATCCATTCAGTGACTCTACATCTTTTGATTGGTGCATTCAGACAATTTACATTTAAGGTGATTATTGATAGGTAGGTACTTATTGCCATTGCAGGCTTTAGATTCATGGTTACCAATGTTCAAGGGTAGTTCCCTCACTATCTAACAGTCTAATTTAACTCACTTATTATGCTGTTATCAACACAACCTAAAGGTTCTCTTTTTTTCCTCCTCCATTCTTTATATATTAGGTATCATATTCTGTCCTCTTTGTTTATTCCTTGGGTGACATCTATTTAGCCTTAGGAATACTTCCATCTATAGGAGTCCCTCCAAAATACAATGTAGAGTTGGTTTGTGGGAGGTAAATTCTCTCAGCTTTTACTTATCTGAAAATTGTTTAATCCCTCCTTCAAATTTAAATGATAACTTTGCCAGGTAGAGTATTCTTGGTTCAAGGCCCTTCTGCTTCATTGCATTAAGTATATCATGCCACTCCCTTTTGGCCTGTAAGGTTTCTGTTGAGAAATCTGATGATAGCCTGATGGGTTTTCCTTTGTATGTGATCTTTTTTTCTCTCTCTAGCTGCTTTTTAAAGTCTGTCTTTATACTTGATCTTTGCCATTTTAATTATTATATGTCTTGATGTTGTCTTCCTTGGGTCTCTTGTGTTGGGAGATCTGTGCATCTCCATGGCTTGAGAGACTATCTCCTTACCCAGATTGGGGAAGTTTTCAGCAATTCCCTCCTCAATGACACTTTCTATCCATTTTTCTCTCTCTTCTTCTTCTGGTACCCCTATAATGCGAATATTGTTCCATTTGAATTGGTCACACAGTTCTCTCTATATTCTTTCATTCTTAGAGATTCTTTTTTCTGTCTGTGTCTCAGCTTCTTTGTATTCCTCTTCTCTAATTTCTATTCCATTTACTGTCTCTTCTACTACATCTCATCTGCTTTTAAATCCCTCCATTGTATGTTTCATTTCAGATATGGAATTTCTTGATGATTGAAATCCATCTTAAATTCGTTCCTGAGTTCTTGAATATTTTTCTGTACCTCCATAAGCATATTTATGATTTTTATTTTGAACTCTCTTTCAGGAAGATTAGTGAGTTCAGTTTCATTTGGCCCTTTTTCTGGGGTTTGTGAGATTTGGGACTGAACCAGTTTCTTTTGACATTTCATATTTCTGTGTGATGCCCTCTAGTGCTCAGAAGCTCCAGTCTCTGGAACTGCTCAGCCCCTGGAGTGAGGCTGGGGATCATAGGTGAGTGGAGTTGGTGCCCGGGGGCAGGAAAGATCTGTTTCCTGATTCCTGTCTGCCGTGCCTGTGTCCAGTATTAGAGCCAGTGGGGTGAGCACACAGGTGTAAGCCTCTGTGCCTTGCATCTCTAGTTGTTGTATGCAGGGCCTCACTCTGACTGGCCTGACACCAGTGCAGTGACTGCCAGTTTGCGAGCCGGTGCTGTCAGGCCAGGAGGAAGGCTTGGCAGGCTGCGTATCACAGTGTGGGGCCTCGGAGCTGAGTGCCCAGCCAGGGGGATGGAGCACCTGAAACTCCTCAAAGTTCCCAACTTGTTGGGCAGAGTGCACCCAGACAACCTTGTCCACTTATCTCCCATGCAGCAAGCTCTGTACAAACCCTGCCCCTTCAGCAGCCCTCTCGCTGCTAGGAAGCCTCTCAGACTGCCTGCCTTTCCCTTGTCCCAGAGCAGCCGGGTGTGGATCCTGTCCTCCACAAACGGCCGGAATCTGTCTCTCAAGCACTGCACCTGTCCCAGCTCCCCATCCTCCAGAGCCCCACACAATGTACATTTCTTCTCGCAAAGCAGATCTCCAGGGCTAGGTGTTCAGCAGTCCCAGGATTCTACCCCCTCCCTGCTTGGTTTTTCTTCCTCCTGCTGGTGAGCTGGGGTTGGGGGTAGGATTTGGATCCTGCCAGATCAGGGCTTTGGTATGTTACCCTGTTTTGTGAGGTCTGCTCTGTTTATAAGGTCTGTATGCAGTCTGGTTCAGCCTTCATTCCTGTTGCTGTTTTAGAGTTAGTTGTATTAACTATATTTTCATACTATCTGTGCTTTTGGGAGGAGTTCTCTGTCTTACTTCTCATGCTGCCATCTTGAATCGGCACAGTCATTCTTTAGCTTCTCCAGCCATCTCTTGTCTAAGCTTCTTTCATACAGTATGCACTTGAATTGGGAGAGAGCTCTGTGGAGCTCATAGTTTATCACCCTGGGCATGGGAACCTATATTGCTTTCCTGATCTGAGATGCCAAGGCCAATGTGTGCAAGGAGTTTGTTCACTGGATACTGAGACAAACAGTTAGAATTGGGTGTTTGTCTCCATCAGGTCTGACTACCAATCAGTAGCCCTCAACCCTTTGCAATAAATTCCTGCACCTTCTGGATATCCATATTGCCAAGTGATTGACAGCAAAAGACATGCAAGTCACTGTTCAGAAGGTCTGTCTTTCTCCACTCCAGTTTATTTTTGGAAAACATAGGGCCCAGTGCTTGTGTTTTGGAGCTCAACCCAATTTCCCTGTCTGACTGGATGTGGTACCCCCTCACATATTCTGTATGTAATTAAAAACCAAACTGTGTACTAAACCATACAAGGAAAGCAAACAAAATTCTGATTCCCCCTATGGTGACCACTTCAAATTTCCCCCCTAAAAATAAACATGAAAAATCTTTCAAAAACCACTTTAGTTTTGCTTTGGTGCCTCTTCTTTGCTGGGGCCATGCCCCCTGCCTTCCCGCCCCCCTGCCATCAGATCCCACAGCTTTGGTCATGTAGAGCTTGTTCTCTGACGTCTCCTGCCACAGTGTTCTTACTTGCAGGATAACATGGCATGGTCTCTGAGCCTCCTCAACCTTCATATTCTGCTGCCTATGGTAGCCACGCAGAGAAAATTAGATTCTTGCATAAGACCTAAGAAGGATGACTATGACATGAACAAAAGAAAGAAAAGCAGAGTATGAAGAAAATCAGAAACTAGACCAAAAGTGGGGAAACTTACCATGTAAGCTTTGGACCTAGAGGCTTCAGTTCAAACACATACATTTACATCTTCCACCGATACAAGAACCCAGGAACTCATGTCCTCTCAGGGTTACCATAAGTCCTAAGCACACAACCTCCAGTTCCAGTACGTAAGGAAGGAACCTCATTAACACTCCTTTCCCTCCATCCTGCACATCACGGACATTCACGTTCCAGAAACAGAGACAGCTCACCTGGTATCCTGCAATGATAGCTTGGGTCTAGTGTGAGGGAGAAGAGTGATCTGGGTAGAATGACCAGTGGTTGGTCTGGAGGTGCTTTATGTAGGGAAGGAGGTGTGATTATCTTTCTGTATCCTTCTTCCTGCTTGCTTTTGGGAAAGTGGTGCTTGGCCGGGCAACCTCTCTGTCTCCTGAGCGATATCTAAGTGCTGCTGCTTGCAAGTCCCTGTGTCTGAGACAGATGATTTAGGCTCTGAGATCGTCCCAGCCTCCCAAGTATCCAGAAGTCACCAACACCCTCTGCAGGATAGTATTTCTCTGTGCTGAGCAAAGAGGTCTTTGCAAAGCTTCTGTCACTTTTAGTGAGAAACGTGGACCCAGAATGACAGGAAATGGTGAGGGGCTGAGGAAAGGCTTTTAACAAAATGAGGAAAGCAGAGGTCAGTGACTGCTTTGGGCATGTCCTGTTAGAGAGTCTTCTTCTTGAGTTTTCATCCGAGCTGTTTGATCCTGGGTTAGGAAATGGGAATACCATTACTGACCATACAGGGCCAGGCCGGACATTCTGTGTTGGTGACTGCCATCTGGGGCAGGGCTCCGTCAGCTACCACTGTGAGGCCTCACAGCGTGCCTGGGTCAGTGCTGATGGTGGAGGAGGAGCCATAGTGCCGAGAGCCAGTTTCCCAAGAGCTAGTGTCTGCGACGTCGGCTTGCTGCAAGCGAGGGTGCCTGATGATTAATCTGCTGGATTTATTTGTCCCTGCCAGCTATTTGTATAGTGTGTAGCACTTTGTATTCAATGTGGGTGGGTTTTAATCAGTTATAAAGAAATCTGTCTCGTTTAAGTTTTGGTTAGTCTTTATTTTAGTTTATGACAGCATCTGAAAAAATTTTCAATTGTCCATTTCACCAAAGGCTTGCTGCCCCAGCTGGAAGGAGATGGGTTGGAGAGAATGACCTCTCTGCTTGGGAAAGGGTGGAGTGAAAAGTGATCATGGGAAAATGTATTTCCTTAAAGTTAATATAAGAGAAGAAAAATGACTAAAAATAAATTGAGCTAAGCATCATCTTAAGAAGTTAGAAAATGAGGGTAAAATAAGGCCCCCATGAAGCTATAGAAAGGAAATAATAAAACTAAGCAATGACATTATCTAAGTAGAAAGAAAGTGGAAATAACCAAACTTAAAGGCTTGAAAAGACAGATCTCTGGAGAGACTAATCAACGGACAAAGGGGAGTGAGAGGAAGCACAAATAAGTCACCCCAGGAATGAAAATGGAACAAAATGGCTAATGATCCAAGTAGTAATATAAGGGTGTTATAAGCAACTTGAAGCCAACGCACTGGAAAAGTTAAATATATAAATTTTTGAGAAGCATAACTTCCAAAACTGAATTGAGAAGAAAGGTAACTTAATTCTGTAACCATCAGGGTAATTTTATCAGTAAGTAAAAACTTCTTATGAAGAAAGTTCCAGACACAGGGTCTGGTGAGTTCTTTCAAATATTCAAGGAACAAATAATTTTAATCTTATAAAATCATTCAGAGGAAGCAAAAGAGGGAACATTCAATAACTATTTTATGAGGAAGCATGTAACTTTGATATGAAAACATGTCAAGGACCCTTTTCTTCTCTCTTTTTTTTAAGAGGAATGTTGCAGGTTGGTCCAACCTGTAAATAGAGATGTAAGAACCCTAAGAATAATATTAAGCTTACAGGTAATAACTTAAAACTGTTATAGTGCATGTGACTAGTTGGGTTAATACCAGGATGCAATACTGGTTTAACATTAGGAAATCAATTAATAAATCACCTATGTTGACTGATGAAAAAAAAATTTCAGCAGTTAAGTGCTTGTTATTAAATTCAAAGGCTGTTCAATAAAACCTCTTAGAAAATAAGGAATGAAAACAAACTTTCCTAAACCGATCAAGAATACGTACTGTACAAAGACCTAGGTTAAATGTCCCAGTTCAATGATAAAATATTCAATCATTTCCCTTGCGATTAGGATAAGGATGGGCACTATTACCATTTTTATTCAACATTGAAGGTCCTAGCCAGCATAGAACACTAAGGTTAAAATACATAAAGAAATAAATGAACAAGTGTTACAAGTACTGAAAATACACCACTTAAAGTTTTTAGTATTCACATGTGATATGAGTGCATATATGAAAAATCTGAAAAAATTCTCAAAGTATGAGAACTATAGGGTTTAGGAGCCTGCTAGTGTTAATATAAAAATAATATATAGCTATATTGCTGAACTTAATATTAATTAACAAATATAACAAGATTAATTGCATTCCTATGTACTAGGAATATACTAGTTGTGAAGTGAATATTTTGTTCATTTTGAATAATGTCAAAATCCACTTACATTAAAGAATATGAATATCTCAAGAATAAAATAACATCCAGAAAATGTTCTACATCTTTAAGGGAAAAATTACCAAAGTATACAGATAATCACTTGAGTGTACTAAATACATATAGAGGTAAAATAAGATCAGAGACTGGAAAACTGATTTTTAAAAATATGTCAATTCTTCACAAATCAATGTACTTAAGAATATAAAAAAGTAACTTCATGGAATTGGGGTAAATAAAAAAATTTTAAATTAATATACAAATAACATTCACTATAGGGTAAAGATTAATAACTTTGACCTGCAGTATTTATCAAAAGATACCAGAAGAATGAAAGTACAACCCAGAGAGGAAGAAGCTTCTGGCAACACATAGAACTGACCAGTTATACAGACAAAACATCATTACGAACAGAAAATCAATAGAAAATCAAACAGAAAAATGCACAAGAGAAAAAAACGAAACTGAATGTCTAGTTAATATATGCAAAGCTGCTCAACCTCATGAGTAACCATGACAACACAAATAATAACCACAATTATACTATTATGCACCCATCACTTTGGCCAAAACAAAAAAGCAACTGAATATTTTTTCACAAGGATCTAAAGCAATGAAAACTCCTTATTCATTCAGAATGTACAACTTTAACTTGCCTTTGTTCACAACTTGTTTTTTTTTTTTACATTTTTTATTAAGGTATTATTGATATACACTCTTATGAAGGTTTCACATGAAAAAACAATGTGGTTACTACATTTACTCATATTATCAAGTCCCCACTCATACCCCAGTTCAGTCACTGTCCATCAGTGTAGTAAATTGACACAGATTCACTGTTTGCCTTCTCTGTGCTACACTGTTTTCCCCGTGATTCCCCACAGCATGTGTACTAAACATAATACCCCACAATCCCCTTCTCCCACCCTCCCCACCCACTCTCCCACACCCCTCCCCTTTGGTAACCACTAGGTCCTTCTTGGAGTCTCTGAGTCCGCTACTATGTTGTTCCTTCAGTTTTGCTTCGTTGTTATACTCCACAAATGAGGGAAATCATTTGGTACTTGTTTTTCTCCAACTGGCTTATTTCACTGAGCATAATATCCTCCAGCTCCATCCATGTTGTTGCAAATGGCAGGATTTGTTTCCTTCTTATGGCTGAATAGTATTCCATTGTGTATATGTACCACTTCTTCTTTATCCATTCATCTACTGATGGACACTTAGGTTGCTTCCATATCTTGGCTATTGTAAAAAGTGCAGCAATAAACATAGGGGTGCATATGTCTTTTTGAATCTGAGAAGTTGTATTCTTTGGGTAAATTCCAAGGAGTGGGATTCCCAGGTCAAATGGTATTTGTATTTTTAGTTTTTTGAGGAACCTCCATATTGCTTTCCACAATGGTTGAACTAGCTTACATTCCCACCAGCAGTGTGGGAGGGTTCCCCTTCTCCACATCCTTGCCAGCATTTGTTGTTCTTAGTCTTTTGGATGGTGGCCATCCTTACTGGTGTGAGGTGATATCTCATTGTGGTTTTAATTTGCATTTCCCTGATGATTAGTGATGTGGAACATCTTTCCATGTGTCTCTTGGCCATCTGAATTTCTTCTTTGGAGAACTGTCTCTTCACATCCTTTGCCCATTTTTTAATTGGGTTATTTGCTTTTTGGGTGTTGAGGCTTGTAAGTTCTTTATATATTTTGGATGTTAACCCCTTGTTGGATATGTCATTTACAAATATATTCTCCCATACTGTAGAATGCCTTTTTGTTCTGTTGATGGTGTCCTTTGCTGTACAGAGACTTTTTAGTTTGATGTAGTCCCATGAGTTCATTTTTGCTTTTGTTTCCCTTGCTCGAGGAGATGCATTCAGGAAGAAGTTGCTCATACTTATATTCAGGAGATTTTTGCCTGTGTTGTCTTCTAAGAGTTTTATGGTTTCATGACTTACATTCAGGTCCTTGATCCATTTCAAGTTTACTTTTGTGTATGGGGTTAAATAATAATCCAGTTTCATTCTCTTGCATGTAACTCCAGTTTTGCCAACACCAGCTGTTGAAGAGGCTTTCATTTCCCCATTGTATATCCATGGCTCCTTTATCATATATTAATTGATCACATATGGTTGGGTTAATATCAGGGCTCTCTAGTCTGTTCCATTTGTCTATGGGTCTGTTCTGGTGCCAGTACCAAATTGTCTTGAGTACTGTGGCTTTGTAGTAAAACTTGAAGTTGGGGAGCATAATCCCCCCCAGCTTTATTCTTCCTTCTCAGGATTGCTTTGGCTATTCTGGGTCTTTTGTGGTTCCATATGAATTTTAGAATGATTTTCTCTAGTTCATTGAAAAATGCTGTTGGTATTTTGATAGGAATTGCATTGAATCTGTAGATTGCTTTAGGTGGGATGGCCATTTTGACAATATTAATTCTTCCTATCCATGAGCACGGGATGTGTTTCCATTTATTGTTATCTTCTTTAATTTCTCTCATGAGTGTCTTGTAGTTTTCAGAGTATAGGTCTTTCACTTCCTTGGTTAGGTTTACTGCTAGGTATTTTATTCTTTTTGATGCAACTTTGAATGAAATTGTTTTCCTGATTTCTCTTTCTGCTAGGTCATTGTTAGTGTATATGAATGCCATAGATTTCTGCACATTAATTTTGTATCCCGCAACTTTGCTGAATTCAGATATTCGATCTAGTAGTTTTGGAGTAGATTCTTTAGGGTTTTTTATGTACAATATCATGTCATCTGCAAACAGTGACAGTTTGACTTCTTCCTTGCCAACCTGGATGCCTTTTATTTCTTTGTGTTGTCTGATTGCCATGGCTAGGACCTCCAGTACTATATTGAATAGAAGTGGGGAGTGTGGGCATCCTTCTCTTGTTCCCTATCTTAAAGGAAAAGCTTTCAGCTTCTTGCTGTTAAGTATAATGTAGGCTGTGGGTTGTCATATATAGCCTTTATTATGTTGAGGTACTTACCGTGTATACCCATTTTGTTGAGAGTTTTTATCATGAATGGATGTTGAATTTTGTCAAATGCTTTTTCAGCATCTATGGAGATGATCATGTGGTTTTTGTCCTTTTTGTTGATGTGGTGGATGATGTTGATGGATTTTCAAATGTTGAACCATCCTTGCATCCCTGGAATAAATTCTACTTGATCATGATGGATGATCCTTTTGATGTATTTTTGAATTCCGTTTGCTAATATTTTGTTCAGTATTTTTGCCTCTCTGTTCATCAGGGATATTTGTCTGTAGTTTTCTTTTTTTGTGGTGTCTTTGCCCGGTTTTGGTATTAGAGTGATGCTGGCCACGTAGAATGAGTTTGGAAGTATTCCCTCTTCTTCTAGTCCTTGGAAAACTTTAAGAAGGATGGATATTAGGTCTTCACTAAATGTTTGATAAAATTCAGCGGTGAAGCCATCTGGTCCAGGAGTTTTGTTCTTAGGTAGGTTTTTGATTACCAGTTCAATTTTGTTGCTGGTAATTGGTCTGTTGAGATTTTCTGTTTCTTTCTGGGTCAGACTTGGAAGGTTGTATTTTTCTAGAAAGTTGTCCATTTCTTCTAGGTTATCTAGTTTGTTAGCCTATAAATTTCTGTAGTATTCTCTAATAGTTCTTTGTATTTCTGTGCTGTCCGTAGTGATTTTTCCTTTCCATTTCTGATTCTGTTTATGTGAGTAGACTCTTTTTCTTGATAAGTCTGGCTAGGGGTTTATTTTCTCAAAGAACCAGCTGTTGCTTTCGTTGATCCTTTCTATTGTTTTATTCTTCTCGATTTTACTTATTTCTGCTCTAATCTTTATTATGTCCCCCCTTCTACTGACTTTGGGCCTCATTTGTTCTTATTTTTCTAGTTTCGTTAATTGTGAGTTTAGACTGTTCATATGGAAGTGTTCTTCTTTCCTGAAGTAGGCCTGCATTGCAATATATTTTCCTCTTAGCACGGCCTTCACTGCGTCCCACAGATTTTGCGGTGTTGAATTATTGTTGTCATTTGTCTCCATATATTGCTTGATCTCTGTTTTTATTTGGTCATTGGTCCATTGATTATTTAGGAACATGTTATTAAGCCTACATGTGTTTGTGGGATTTTTCATTTTCTTTGCGAAATTCATTTCTAGTTTCATTCCTTTGTGGTCCGAGACGCTGGTTGGTACAATTTCAATCTTTTTGAATTTGCTGAGGCTCTTTTTGTGGCCTAGTATATGATCTATTCTTGAAAATGTTCCATTTGCACTTGAGAAGAATGTGTATTCTGCTGCTTTTGGGTGTAGAGTTCTTTAGATGTGTGTTAGGTCCATCTGTTCTAATGTGTTCAGTGCCTCTGTCTACTTACTTATTTTCTGTCTATTTGATCTGTCCTTCAGAGTGAGCAGTGTGTTGAAGTCTTCTAGAATGAATGCATTGCATTCTATTTCCCCCTTTAATTCTGTTAGTATTTGTTTCACATATGTAGGAGCTCCTGTGTTGGGTGCGTAGATATTTATAATGGTTATATCTTCTTGTTGGATTGACCCTTTTATCATTATGTAATGTCCTTCTTTGTCTCTTGTGACTTTCTTTGTTTTGAAGTCTATTTTGTCTGATATAAGTACTGCAACTCCTGCTTTTTTCTCCCTATTAGTGGCATGAAATGTCTTTCTCCATCCCTTCACTTTTAGTCTGTGTATGTCTTTGGGTTTAAAGTGAGTCTCTTGAAGGCAGCATATAGATAGGTCTCATTTTTTTATCCATTCAGTGATTCTATGTCTTTTGATTGGTGCATTCAGTCCATTTACATTTAGGGTGATTATGGATAGGTATGTACTTATTGGCATTGAAGACTTCAGATATGTGGTTACCAAAGGTTCAAGGTTAACTTTCTTACTATCTAAGAGTCTAACTTAACTCACTTAATATGCTACTATAAACACAATCTAAAGGTTCTTTTGTTTTTGTTTTTGTTTTTTCCTCCTCCTTATTCTTTCTCCTCCATTCTTTATATATTAGGTATCATATTCTGTACTGTTTGTCTATCCCTTGATTGACTTTAGGGATAGTTAATTTAATTTTCCATTTTCTTAGTAATTAGCTGTTCTATTTTCTTTACTGTGGTTTTATTACCTCTGTTGACAGCTATTAAATGGTAGGAACCCTTCCATCTATAGCAGTCCCTCCAAAATACACTGTAGAGATGGTTTGTGGGAGGTAAATTCTCTCAGTTTGTGCTTATCTGGGAATTGTTTAATCACTCCTTCAAATTTAAATGATAATCTTGCCTGTAACGTAATCTTGGTTCAAGGCCCTTCTGCTTCATTGCATTAAATACATCATGCCACTCCCTTCTGGCTTGTAAGGTTTCTGCTGAGAAGTCTGGTAATAGCCTGGTGGGCTTTCCTTTGTGTGTGATCTTATTTCTCTCTCTGGCTGCTTTTAATAGTCTGTCCTTATCCTTGATCTTTGCCATTTTAATTACTATATGTCTTGATGTTGTCTTCCTTGGGTCCCTTGTGTTGCGAGATCTGTGCACCTCCATGGCCTGAGAGACTATCTCCTCCCCCAGGTTGGGGACGTTTTCATCAATCACCTCCTCAAAGACACTTTCTATCCCTTTTTCTCTCTCTTCTTCTGGTACCCCTATAATGCGAATATTGTTCCGTTTGGATTGGTCACACAATTCTCTCAATATTCTTTCATTCTTAGAGATCCTTTTTCTGTCTGTGCCTCAGCTTCTTTGTATTCCTCTTCTCTAGTTTCTATTTCATTTATCGTCTCCTCCACCGTATCCAATTTGCTTTTAATACTGTCCATTGTGCTCTTCAATGATTGGATCTTCAACCGTAATTCATCCCTGAGTTCTTGAATATCTTTCTGTACCTCCATGAGCATGTTAATGATTTTTATTTTGAACTCCCTTTCAGGGAGAGTCATGAGGTCAATATCATTTAAATCTTTCTCAGGAGTTGTATTAATAATTTTACTCTGGACCAGGTTCCTTTGGCATTTCATAGTTGTGTATGGCGCCCTCTAGTGCCCAGAAGCTCTACTCTCTGGAGCTGCTCAGCCCCTGAAGCAATGTCGGGGATTGCAGGGGAGTGGTATGCGTGCCTCGGGGGAGGAAAAAGCTGTTTTCTGCTTCCTGGCAGTTATCCCTGTCATCACAGAAGGGGTTCTTGGAGCTGTGTAGGCAGCCAGGGAGCTGGAGCACCTGAAGATCGTGAAAGCTCCCAACCTGCTGGGCAGAGTGCACCCGGTCTACCTGTCCTCTCCTCAGCAATAAGCTCTGTGCAATCCTTGCCCTTTAGCAGCCCTCTCTCTAAGGGCTTCTTTGTTAGGAAGTCTTTCAGACTGCCTGCCTTTCTTTTGTCCCAGAGCAGCTGGATATGGTTCCCTACTTTCCACAAGTAGCTAGAATCTTATTCTCTCCAGGAATTCTGCCTGTCTTAGCTTTCCAACCCCCTAATTACAAGAGTATCATGCAAGCACCATGAAATGTAGGTTTGTGCTCCCAGAGCAGATCTCCAGAGTTAGGTATTCAGCAGTCCCACATCTCCACTCCCTCCCTGCTCTGTTCCTGTTCATCCTGCTGTGAGCTGGGGTGGGGGAAGGGCTTGGATCCCACAGGACCACAGCTTTAGTACATTACCCTTTTTCGTGAGGTCTGCTTTTGTCTGCAGGTGTATGCCGTTTGTTGCAGTCCTCCCTCCTGTTGCTCTTTCAAGAGTAGTTGTATTAGTTATATTTTCTTATTATATGTGGTTTTAGGAGGAAGCCTCTGTCTCACCTCTCACGCCACCGGCTTTAATCCTATAATGCCTACAACTTGTTTTTATCTAGTAAAATTGAAGCTGTGAATATTCTGTAACACAGCAATCCCATTCTTAGGATATACCAGAGAAACTTTTCCTATGTGTACCAGGAGACATGTATAAGGATGTTTATAGTAGCAAATAGGCCCCAAGTAATACCAATCAAATATCTATCAACAGCAAAATATATTGAGAAGAATATTCATGCAGTGGAATATTAGGCAGAAATAAAATTGAAGGTACCAATACATATCAACGCAGATGAATTTCACAAACGTAACATTACACAGGAGGAGGCCATAAAAGATGACATTAAATATAACCATGTTGTGTTTATATACAGTTCAACATGAGTTAAAACTAAACGGCATTGTTTTTGGTGTGTGCCCAGGGTAGTAGAACTATGCATAAAGGAGAGCAAAGGAATGTTCACAAAAGTCAGGTTACATCTGGAGGTGAGAGAGGAGGGGCTGTGACATTGGAGAGACACATGCGGGCTTCAATTATCGGCAACATTCTATTTCTTAACCTGGTGCTGGTCTGATGGTTCACATTACAATTATCACTTAATTGTACATATAATTTACGTACATTTTTTTGTGAGCAGGATGCATCTCATAATAAGAGTATCACTGGGTTAAGTTTTTTGATTCTAAAAAGCCCAGTTATTAGAGCATGTTATAACCCATGTAGGAAACATGCCAATGTTCCTTAAGAATACTTAAAAAATATTTTTTTAATGTGTGTTTAACAATAAATGGAGTATGGCAAGTAAAGGTCAAAGTTCTGCCTGCTTCTGAGTTGTATCTTATAGCTTTTTCCTTCAAATTGGCCCTAGTACAGATCCAAATAATTTCCATATGTCCTTTTTATTTTTGTGGCTTTTTATATTTACTTATTTTTATTACAGTATCATTGATTTACACTCTTATGAAGGTATCACATGAAAAACATTGTGGTTACTACATTCACCCATATTATCGAGTCCCCCCTATACCCCATTGCAGTCACTGTCCATCAGTGTAGTAAGATGCCACAGAGTCACTACCTGCCTTCTCTGTGCTACACTGTATTCCCCGTGACACCCCCCACATCATGTGTACTAATCATAATACCATTCAATTCCCTTCTCCCTCTGTCCCCACCCATCTCTCCCCTTTGGTAACCGCTAGTCCCTTCTGGGAGTCTGTGAGTCTGCTGATGTTTTGTTCCTTCAGTTTTGCTTCGTTGTTATATTCCACAAATGAGGGAAATCATTTGGTATTTGTCTTTCTCTGCCTGGCTTATTTCACTGAGCATAATACCTTCTAGCTCCATCCACGTTGTTGCAAGTGGTAGGATTTGTTTTCTTCTTATGGCTGAATAGTATTCCATTGTGTATATGTACCACATATTCTTTATCCATTCATCTACTGATGGACACTTAGGTTGCTTCCATATCTTGGCTATTGTAAATAGTGCTGCAATAAACATAGGGGTACATAAGTCTTTTTGAACCTGGCACCTTGTTTTCTTTGGGTAAATTCCAAGGAGTGGAATTCCTGGGTCAAATGGTATTTCTATTTTTAGTTTTTTGAGGAACCTCCATATTGCTTTCCATAATAGTTGAACTAATTTACATTCCCACTAGCAGTATAAGAGTGTTCCCCTTTCTTCACATCCTTGCCAGCATTTGTTGTTCCTAGTCTTTTCGATGTTGGCCATCCTAACTGGTATGAGGTGATATCTCATTGTGGTTTTAATCTGCATTTCCCTGATAATTAGCGATGTGGAGCATCTTTTCATGTGCCTGTTGGCCATCTGAATTTCTTCTTTGGAGAAGTGTCTGTTCATATCCTCTGCCCATTATTTTAGTTGGGTTATTTGCTTTTTGGTTGTTGAGGCATGTGAGCTCTTTATATGTTTTGGATGTCAACCCCTTATTGGATATGTCATTTATGAATATATTCTCCCATACTTTAGGATGCCTCCTTGTTCTACTGATGGTGTCCTTTGCTATACAGAAACTTTTTAGTTTGATGTAGTCCCATGAGTTCATTTTTGCTTTTGTTTCCCTTGCTCGAGGAGATGCATTCAGGAAGAAGTTGCTCATACTTATATTCAGGAGATTTTTGCCTGTGTTGTCTTCTAAGAGTTTTATGGTTTCATGACTTACATTCAGGTCTTTAATCCATTTCTAGTTTACCTTTGTGTATAGTGTTAGACAGTAATCCAGTTTCATTCTCTAACATGTAGCTGTCCAGTTTTTTCAACACCAGCTGTTGAAGGGGCTGTCATTTCTCCATTGTACATCCATGGCTCCTTTATCATATATTAATTGGCAATATATGTGTGGGTTTATATCTGGGCTCTCTATTCTGTTCCATTGATCTCTGGGTCTGTTCTTGTGGCAGTACCAAATTGTCTTGATTACTGTGGCTTTATAGTAGTGCTTGAAGTCAGGGAGTATAATCCCCCAGCTTTATTCTTCCTTCTCAGAATTGCTTTGGCTATTCAGGGTCTTTTTTGGTTTCATATGAACTTTCAAACTATTTGCTGTAGTTTGTTGAAGAATGCCATTGGTATTTTGATAGGGATTGCCTTGAGTCTGTAGATTGCTTTAGGCAGGATGGCCATTTTGACAATATTATTTCTTCCTATCCATGATCATGGGATGTATTTCCATTTACTGGTATCTTTTTTAAATTTCTCTGATAAGTGTCTTATAGTTTTCAAGGTATAATTCTGTCACTTCCTTGGTTAGGTTTATTCCAAGGAATTTTATTCTTTTTGATGCAGTTGTGAATGGAATTGTTTTCTTGATTTCTCTTTCTGCTAGCTCATCATTAATATATTGGAATGTAACCGATTTATGTGTATTAATTTTGTATCCTGCCACTTTGCTGAATTCAGTTATTAGTTCTAGTAGTTTTGGGGTGGATTCTTTAGGGTTTTCTATGTACAATATCATGTCATGTGCAATCCATGTTTCCTTTTCATTTGATCTTTAAGAGCCTTAAGCCCAACCCAACTCTTACCCAAGATCTCATTATATCTGGAGGGGCTCCTAAGAGGTTGAAATGCTATTGATAGAAAACTTTACTGTCCCAGCCAAGTTGATTTATATCACTTACTGCCTTCAACTCAGAACTGCGTACATCAAGGAATTTTGCTTCAAGTAAAGGCAAGGAAAACTAGGGTAGAATCTTCCTTAATACAGCCTGTTTTTCTTTGTCCTTCTCCAGCTGAATATAGGCTTTGTGTATTATTAAAGGGTTGTCTTGGCTGGATCCTTCTAAGGGCAATCATGTATCCACATTCATGAACTAATGACCTTCCACTGGAGGAGTAGTGAGAGCTCCCACTAGAAAATCAATTCTAATTAAGGTATCCACTGCATAATTCTGCTTAGAATTATTTATAACACAAATATATGTATACATACATGCACACACATCCACACAGGTACTTGGTTTGGATCAATGTATATGAGACTAAAATTTTACTTTGTATGTTTGGCCAGTTTTCAGATTGATTTGCTCTATATTAGTTTGGATCCAGCATACCATGATCCATGCCCTAGGGCTTAATCCCAGCCAGATCCTTGGAGCTGGTGCAGGAATTCTCTGTGCTCCTATTTGAGCCATTGGTCTTTCCAGATCTTTGGGCCTGACATAGATGCTGCTCTTAGTGCTGCCAACTTAGATGAAAGCCCACATTTTCAAGTCCTAAAGTAGACCAAAGTCTTTGATAGGCAGTTTGAGAACAGTGGTTCAAAAGAAGTCAAGACCCATAAGGTCAGAGACCCTGGTCTTCAGGAGATTCTGTCTCAGCCCTTATCAGGGCTCTCATTTGGTGAAGTAATTATCGACCCAGGTATGGATGAAATCCCAGATAAATAAAACTTTATTTCCTAATATGCTTTTTCTTTTTCTTTTTGTAGAGCTCTTCCTAGCTTTAACCACCTTGTGGCCAGAATCCTGTCTTACTCCATTTTGGTAAGTAGTTTGTAGCACTTGATGCCTTTCTGTGAGTAGAGTTTTCATTTATTTGTTATTTAGCCAGGGCTCAGAGGTACCAAGTGGCCACGTTTCCTTTGTTGTGTGGTATGAGCCAAATGGGAAGGCAGCCTGTACTGTGAACTGAAGAGCTTTTGGATATCTTACTCCTTTTCTCCAGGGAGAGGTCACTAAATTATGATGTCCCAAATATTAGGTTGGAGAAGCCTGCCCAGATATTGAATAGGCTACCTCCAGTGGTTAACCAGGCTACTAATCTCTGTATCTCTTTCTTAGAAGAAGGGGTTTCAGTGAGAGAAAAGTAATGTTTACTTTGGGGGAGAATCTTTCTCTGTGGTCTTGGGATCTGTAAGGCCAGAAGGGTTCCTTTTGGGAAGTCTCTTGGACTTGTTTTAACAATCATCTATTTTATAAAAGTCAAACATTTAGTAAGAGGTGTCAACTAAAACGTCACATGTATAATTGATAAAGGCAGTAACTCTGTTGTATGCCAAGAATGTCATTTTAACATTATTATGAACTAAACAGTAGGTGAATTTCTTTCCATTCCAGTAAAAGTGAATTGATTTGGGAGATTTTTTTTACGGATGTAAAAGTGAAGCTTGGCCTTCTTTGTGTAACTTTATTCTCTATAGATCATAAGTCATGGTGTATTTTGGTGAGATACTTGCCTTCATAATTAAGATAAATTCTCTGAGACCTTAAGGAAAGATTTGGATACTAAATTATCCTTTCAGGGAATTTGTGTACTTGTCCTCCTTTAAAGTTGTATTTCTTCGCTTAAAAAAAAATCCACGTAGGATATTTAAAAAAAAGTGAAGAGCATACTGAACAGTTACTTGCTTTATGGTAAGAGTCACATGGATGTCTCTTTTAAATTAAAACTAGGTCAGGGACTGAGTTTGCCACCTTGGGAACAATTTTATGGTTAAGAGTAGAAGTTTTTCTACTCTAAGTTTTCTACATGGCCACAAGGGGAAGACAAAGAGCAGCATTGGTGAACACAGAATCTACGTCTGAGGCTTGTTCAAGATAAGTCTTTAATTCCCTTTAGCAATGCTTGTTATTTCATTTTACCAGTATTTTTCAAAAGTAGGAGGTTTAATGGTTCAATTTAGTGTGACTAACCATTAATTCTTTAATTTTTTGAAATTAATTGCCTATTTTTTTAATAAGTCAGTGGCAATATTGTGCTCAGGGGAGAAGATACAGGTAGGGTCCTTTTAAATCTTCTTTAAAACTTTTTTTAAATAATTTATTTTGGTATCATTCTACAATTACATGTGCAATATTATGGTTATTAAACTACCCCCTTCATCAGGTCCCCCCCACCAACCCCATTACACTCACTGTCCATCAGCATAGTGAGATGCTATAGAATCACTACTTCTCTTCTCTGAGTTGTACTGCCCTCCCCACGCCCCTCCAACATTACATCTGCTAATCGTAATGCCCCTTTTTCCCTCTTATCCCTCCCTTCCCACCCATCTTCCCCAGTACCTTTCCCTTTGGTAACTATTAGTCCGTTCTTGGGTTCTGTGAGTCTGCTGCTGTTTGTTCCTTCAGTTTTTTTCTTTGTTCTTATACTCCACATATGAGTGAAATCATTTGATACTTGTCTTTTTCGGCTTGGCTTATTTCACTGAGCATAATACCCTCTAGATCCATCCATGTTGTTGCAAATGGTAGGATTTGTTTTCTTCTTATGGCTGAATAATATTCCATTGTGTATATGTACCACATCTTCTTTATCCATTCATCTACTGATGGACACTTAGGTTGCTTCCATTTCTTGGCTATTGTAAATAGTGCTGCAATAAACATAGGGGTGCATCTGTCCTTTTCAAATTGGGCTGCTGCATTCTTAGGGTAAATTCCTAGGAGTGGAATTCCTGGGACAAATGCTATTTCTATGTTGAGTTTTTTGAGGAACCTCCATACTGCTTTCCACAATGGTTGAACTAATTTGCATTCCCACCAGCAGTGTAGGAGGGTTCCCTTTTCTCCACATCCTTGCCAACATTTGTTGTTTGTGTTTTGGATGTTGGCCATTCTCACTGGTGTGAGGTGATATCTCACTGTAGTTTTAATCTGCATTTCTCTAATGATTAGCAATGTGGAGCATCTTTTCATGTGCCTCTTGGCCATCTGAATTTCTTCTTTAGAGAAGTGTCTATTCATGTCCTCTGTCCATTTCTTATTTGGATTATTTGCTTTTTGTTTCTTAAGGTGCGTGAGTTCTTTATATATTTTGGATGTCAACCCTTATCAGATATGTCATTTATGAATATATTCTCCTATACTGTAGGATCTCTTTTTGTTCTACTGATTGTGTTCTTTGCTGTACAGAAGCTTTTAAGCTTGATATAGTCCCATTTGTTCATTTTTGCTTTTGTTTCCCTTGCCTGGGGAGATATGTTCATGAAGAAGTCCTTCATGTTTATGTCCAAGAGATTTTTGCCTATGTTTTTTTCTAAGAGTTTTATGGTTTCATGACTTACATTCAAGTCTTTAATCCACCTTGAGTTTACCTTTGTGTATGGGGCTAGACAGTAGTCCAGTTTCATTCTCTAACATATAGCTGTCCAGTTTTGCCAGCACCAGCTGCTGAAGAGGCTGTCATCTCCCCATTGTATATCCAAGGCTCCTTTATCAAATATTAATTGACTGTATATGTTTGGGTTAATGTTTGGATTTTCTATTCTGTTCCCCTGGTCTGTGGGTCTCTTTTTGTGCCAATACCAAATTGTCTTGATTACTGTGGCTTTGTAGTAGAGCTTGAAGTCAGGGAGCGTGATTCCCCCTGTTTTATTCCTCCTTCTCAGGATTGCTTTGGCTATTTGGGGTCTTTTGTGGTTCCATATGAATTTTAGAATTATTTGTTCTAGTTCATTGAAGAAAGCTGTTGGTAGTTTGATAGGGATTGCATTGAATCTGTAGATTGCTTTAGGTAGTATAGCCATTTTGACAATATTTATTCTTCCTAGCCAAGAGCATGGGATGCATTTCCATTTGTTAGTGTCCTCTTTAATTTCTCTTAGGAGTGTCTTGTAGTTTTCAGAGTACAGGTCTTTCACTTCCTTCGTTAGGTTTATTCCTAGTATTTTATTCTTTTTGATGCAATTGTGAATGGAATTGTTTTTCTGATTTCTCTTTCTGTTAGTTCATCGTTAGTGTATACGAAAGCAACAGATTTCTGTGTGTTAATTTTGTATCCTGCAACTTTGCTGAATTCAGATATTAGTTCTAGTAGTTTTGGAGTGGAGTCTTTAGGGTTTTTTATGTACAGTATCATGTCATCTGCAAATAGTGACAATTTGGCTTCTTCTTTACCAATCTGGATGCCTTGTATGTCTTTGTTTTGTCTGATTGCCGTGGCTAGGACCTCCAGTACTATGCTGAATAACAGTGGAGAGAGTGGGCATCCCTGTCTTGTTCCCGATCTTAGATGAAAAGCTTTCAGCGTCTCGCTGTTAACTATGATGTTAGCTGTGGGTTTGTCATATATGGCCTTTATGATGTTGAGGTACTTGCCGTCTATACCCATTTTGTTGAGAGTTTTAATCAGGAATGGATGCTGAATTTTGTCAAGTGCTTTTTCAGCATCTATGGAGATGATCAGGTGGTTTTTGTTCTTTTTGTTGATGTGGTGGATGATGTTGATGGATTTTCGAATGTTGTACCATCCTTGCATCCCTGAGATGAATCCCACTTGATCATGGTGTATGATCCTCTTGATGTATTTTTGAATTCGGTTTGGTAATATTTTGTTGAGTATTTTTGCATCTACGTGCATCAGGGATATTGGTCTGTAATTTTCTTTTTTGGTGAGGTCTTTTCCAGTTTTTGGTATTAGAGTGATGCTGGCTTCATAGAATGAGTTTGGAAGTATTCCCTCCTCTTCTATTTTTTGGAAGACTTTAAGGAGAATGGGTGTTATTTCTTCTGTATATGTCTGGTAGAAATCAGAGGTGAATCCATTTGGGCCTGGGGTTTTGTTCTTGCGTAGTTTTTTGATTACCGATTCAATTTCGTTGCTGGTGATTGGTCTGTTTAGTTTTTCTGTTTCTTGCTTGGTCAGTCTTGGAAGGTTGTATTTTTCTAAGAAGTTGTCCATTTCTTCTAGGTTTTCCAACTTGTTAGCATATAGATTCTCATAATATTCTTTTAATTCTTTGTATTTCTGTGGGATCTGTCGTGATTTTTCCTTTCTCATTTCTGATTGTGTTTATGTGTGTAGATTCTCTTTTTCTGTTAATAAGTCTGGCTAGGGGTTTATCTATGTTGTTTATTTTTTCAAAGAACCAGTTCTTGGTTTCATTGATTTTTTAATATTTTTTTATTCTTCTCAATTTTATTTATTTCTTCTCTGATCTTTATTATGTCCCTCCTTCTGGTGACTTTGGGCCTCATTTGTTCTTCTTTTTCTAATTTCAGTAATTGTGTCTTTAGGCTATTCATTTGGAAATGTTCTTCCTTCTTTAAATAGGCCTGGATTGCATTATACTTTCCTCTTAGAACTGCCTTTGCTGCGTCCCACAGAAGTTGTGACTTTGTGTTGTTGTTTTCATTATTCTCCATATGTTCTTTGATTTCTGTTTTGAATTTGTCGTTAACCCATTGATTAATTAGGAGAATGTTGTTAAGTCTCCATGTATTTCTGAGCCTTTTTGATTTCTTTCTAAAATTTATTTCTAGATTTATGCCTTTGAGATCTGAGGAGTTAGTTGGTAGGATTTCAATATTTTTGAATTTACTGAGGTTTTTTTTGTGGCCTAGTATGTGGTCTATTCTGGAAAATGTTCCATGTGCACTTGAGAAGAATGTGTATCCTGCTGCCTTTGGGTGCAGAGTTCTGTAGATGTCTGTTAGGTCCATGTGTTCTAGTGTGTTGTTCAGTGCCTCTGTGTCTTATTCTCTGTCTGGTTGATCTGTCCTTTGGAGTGAGTGGTGTGTTAATGTCTCCTAAAATGAATGCATTGCTGTCTATTTCCTCCTTTAATTCTGTTAGTATTTGTTTCACATATGCTGGCCCTCCTGTGTTGGGTGCATATATATTTATAATGGTCATATCTTCTTGTTGGACTGACCCCATTATCATTATGTAATGTCCTTCTTTATCTCTTGCTACTTTCTTCGTTTTGAAGTCTATTTTGTCTGATACAAGTACTGCAACACCTGCTTTTTTCTCCTTGTTGTTTGCATGAAATATCTTTTTCCATCCCTTCACTTTTAGTCTGTGTATGTGTTTGCATTTAAAGTGAGTCGCTTGAAGGCAGCATATAGATGGGTCTTGTTTTTTTATCTATTCAGTGACTCTATGTCTTTTGACTGGTGCATTCAGTCCATTTACATTTAGGGTGATTATGGATAGGTATGTACTTATAGGCATTGCAGGCTTCAGATTCGTGATTACTAACTGTTCAGGGTTAAATTCCGTAGTCTAAAAGTCTAACAACTCACTTAATATGCTATTACAAACACAATGTAAAGGTTCTTTGTTTGTTTGTTTGTTTATTTCCTCAATGTTCTTTGTACTCCCTTCTTTATATATTATTTATCATATTTTGTACTGTTTGTCTATCCCTTGATTGACTTTAGGGATAGTTAATTTAATTTTGCATTTGCTCAGTAATTAGCTGTTCTATTTTCTTTACTGTGGTTTTATTATCTCTGGTGACAGCTATTAAACCGTAGGAACACTTCCATCTATAGCAGTCCCTCCAAAATACACTGTAGAGATGGTTTGTGGGAGGCAAATTCTCTCAGCTTTTGCTTATCTGGGAATTGTTTAATCCCTCCTTCAAATTTAAATGATAACTTTGCCAGGTAGAGTATTCTTGGTTCAAGGCCCTTCTGCTTCATTGCATTAAATATATCATGCCACTCTCTTCTGTCCTGTAAGGTTTCTGCTGGGAATTCTGATGATAGCCTGATGGGTTTTCCTTTGTATGTGATCCTATTTCTCTCTCTGGCTGCTTTTAATAGTCTGTCCTTATCCTTGATCTTTGCCATTTTAATTACTATATGTCTTGCTGTTGTCTTCCTTGGGTCCCTTGTGTTGGGAGATCTGTGCACCTCCAGGGCCTGAGAGACTATCTCCTTCCCCAGATTGGGGAAGTTTTCAGCAATCACCCCCTCAAAGACACCTTCTATCCCTTTTTCTCTCTCTTCTTCTTCTGGTACCCGTATAATGCGAATATTGTTCCGTTTGGATTTGTCACACAGTTCTCTCAATATTCTTTCATTCTTAGAGATCCTTTTTTCTCTCAGTGCCTCAGCTTCTTTGTATTCCTCTTCTCTAGTTTCTATTTCATTTATTGTCTCCTCCACCGTATCCAGTCTGCTTTTAGTACTGTCCATTGTGTTCATCAATGATTGGATCTCCGACCGCAATTCATTCCTGAGTTCTTGAATATCTTTCCGTACCTCCATGAGCATGTTAATGATTTTTATTTTGAACTCCTTTTCAGGGAGAGTCATGAGGTCCATTATCATTTAAATCTTTCTCAGGAGTTGTATTCATAATTTTACTCTGGACCAGGTTCCTTTGGCATTTTATATTTGTCTATGACGCCCTCTAGTGCCCAGAAGCCCTACTCTCTGGAGCTGCTCAGTCCCTGAAGCGATGTGGGGATTGTAGGGGAGTAGTACTGGTGCCTCTGGGGAGGAAAGGGCTGTTTCCTTGTTCCTGGCTGCTATGCCTGTCTCTGCTGCCTGAACCAGTGGGCTGAGCACACAGGTATAAGCCTCTGTGCTTTGCGTTTTTAGTTGCTGTAGACAGATCTTCCCTCTGGCTGGCCTAACACCAGGGAAGGATTTCCCGTTTTGCAAGCCCATTGGGGCTGGCCAGAAGAAAGGCGCACTAGTCTGCCTGTCACAGAAGTGGTTCTTGGAGCTGGGTAGGCAGCCAGGGAGCTGGAGCACCTGAAGATCGTGAAAACTCCCAACCTGCTGGGCAGAGTGCACCCAGACAATTTTGTCTGCCTGTCCTTTCTCCTGAGCAGTAAGCTCTGTGCAATCCTTGCCCCTTTAGCAGCCCTCTTGCTAAGGGCTTCTTTGTTAGGAAGTCTCTCAGACTGCCCACCTTTCTTTTGTCCCCGAGCAGCTGGGTAAGGATCCCTGCTTTCACAAGCAGCTGGAATCTTAGTCTCTCCAGGAATTCTGCCTGTCTTAGCTTTCCAACCCCCTAATTACAAGAGTATCATGCAAGCACCGTGAAATGTAGGTTTGTCCTCCCAGAGCGGATCTCCAGAGTTAAGTATTCAGCAGTCCCACATCTCCACTCCCTCCCTGCTCCATTCCTGTTCCTCCTGCAGGTGTGCTGGGGTGGGGGAAGCACTTGGATCCTGCAGGACCACAGCTTTAGTACGTTACCCTTTTCTGTGAGGGGTGCTCTTGTCTGCAGATGTATGCAGTTTGTTGCCATCCTCTTTCCCGTTGCTCTTTCAAGAGTAGTTGTAGTAGCTTTATTTTCATATTATATGAGGTTTTAGGAGGAAGCCTCTGTCTCACCTCTCATGCCGCCATCTTTAATCCTTTAAAACTTTAAAGTAGCCATTACTACTTTCCTTAAAGTATCCTAGGTGATATCTTTCCTTTGACATTTATACAGTTTCCAAGGAATTCAAATATTGCAGATATTGGATCTAGTATGCTGTAAGAATATATATAATCCGTTGTCTAGTGGTCCCTGACATAAGGATGGAAGTTGGGGTATCTTTAAGAGTGAGCAAAGAACACTTGGATACACACTTAAACACAGGTGTTTAAGACAAGCTTCTTCTAGGACTCCATCTAGTTGTTATTTTGAAGCATGGGATGTTTAAAATTGTCCAGACTAGATATGACAAGATCTTGTTAATGAAGAACGTGTGCCTTGAATGAATGAAACTTACTATTAAGGAATTCCTTTTTGAGTAGCTTGAAATGACTTACTTGGATTTTGGCAGTTTGGATCTCGTCATTTTGTGATCCAGTAGCCACACAGAGTTTCATGTAAATAGAGTTGCAGGTTGTGGCAAATCCAATGAGTGTACAGTTATTTTATGTTGGCTAAAAATGTGGGGTTCCAGAGTCCAACTCCAGGGTTGGAAATGTGGCTTCACCAACTGCTAGCTCTGGATCTCTGCTTTTTTCTCAGCAAAGTGGAGATAGTAACAATACTTGCTCTGCTGTGAGTATAAAGAAGTAAAAAGCACTTAAGACAGTTCCTGGCAAACAGTATTTATTAATGATTCACTAGGCCTTTATTGGCATCCTTGGGAGCAAATAGAACCTGGAACATAGAATCCCTCTGAGGTTGCAGTTATGATTTAACTGGTGAACTTCAAGCAGCAGAGCCTGTGGCTCTCTGTGGGAGGAGACAGAAGGGCTGTGACTTCTACTACAGAGAATATGGGAAAAGCTAGGTTTCGTCTTTGTCTCTATGGCAACCTGTTATCTGGCAGTATTTATCCATCTGCCCTTCCCTACATCATAGTTAAGAACACCAGCTCTGTAGTTGAATCGTCTGGATTCAAAACCTTCAAACCCTACCTAAAGGGAGGCTACTCATGTGCTGACACAACCGGAAAATCAGGTACCAATACCTTTTTTGGAAATTAAGTTTGATATTTAACAAAAATTGAATAGTGAACATGGGATAAATCAGAACTTAACTTCCATTTTATAGGTGATTTTTTATTTAAGTTATAAATCATTCACGGAGGGTAAGCTGTTGAACTTTATCATTACTGTGGGTTTCAGTCAAGCCCTGACTCTTCCTCTTGTTAATTCTGTAACTTCAGTAATTATTTAATATCCCTAGGTGTCCATTTTCTCCTCTGTGAAATGGAGATACTAGCAGTACTCACAAACAGAGGTCTGTTGAGAAGATTCAGTGAGAAGCTGATAGAAAATAAGTCCCACAATGCCTGGGACATACCGACTGCTCACTCTGTGTTAGGTGTCACTACTCTTCTTTCAATTCACAGTTTTTGAGCACCTTTCATGTGAAAAGCTCCTGGCAAAGGACACTAGTGAACTAAAAGGGAACTATCCCCGAATTGAGAGAATCCTGATGGGATTCAGAGATAGACATTCCCTAGGTCAGTCCTCCTGAGGCACCACCCTACTTACAACAAAGCTTGAATGATCTGCAAAACAACAGAAATACGGTTTAAAAGCAAGCTAGAGAAAAATGGCTAGGTATATACCCCATTCATCCTGGAAGCAGGTCTCTGAGTAGAAGTCCACCTACTTAAAGAGTTTGGGATGGGCTGGATGAGATCATGAGGAAGCTGAGGGGAGGCTGGGTTGTGGGTTAATGAGGTGACTGTGGGTTAGTTTGGTCGGCCGCACCCAGTAATCCTGTTCCAGGGTGAGGTAGGTCGTGAGCATGGACGTCCAGCACAGCTGCCATTGGCAACTGATAATGCCTGGATTCCATGGCAACCAGAAGACTCAGTTGCCTGTTTTCTGCTAAGAACAGACAGGCTTATGGACTTCGTAGGGGCTGCTAAGGTGACTTTTCCCTTTGGTTGAAACAAAAGTACAAGAAGATAGAACTAACCAAGAAGACCAAATCCCAGTGGCTTTGTGACGTTCAGTTTGAGTTTACACCACCTCTTTTTGAGTTTACGTAGTTCTTTGGGTTACGTTATACCTGAGAATCCTTCTGGAGGCAAGTGCAGGGATAGAGGATGGGCTAGGATCTCAACAGCTATCACTGACTCCATGTCTGGGACCAACACTGATGTCATTAAATACTCTTGCACAGGACTCAACGCCAAGTCCAAGGTGGTCACCTCTGAAGTGAGATTTAGTTTTCAGGTTGTCCACACTAAACTGGACTGACAGGCCACTATGGGACCTGGTGAAAGCTACAGAATGCCCTCACATGTGTATGCATGTTGGGGGTGCACAAAAACCATAATGGGGGTTACCATTAGCAAACAATAGATTTTATCCCCATGTTATGGGTAAGAATACAGAAGCACAGAGAGTGTAAGTGATTTTTCATAAAACCGAACTGGTTCAGGGCTCTCCCCTCTGTACCAGTCTGTTTATCTTGCTGTTAGGAAACTTCTCAAAGCATAAGAAATCACGAGCCTGTTCAGGCCAGCAGGGGTGAGGGAATGATATCAGACTATCATGGTGACCCATGGGCTTTAGAACTCTTGGTCAAAAATAAAAGCCAAGGGCCTGCAGGACCTCAAGAGGCCAAGAAGAAAGGTCCTCTGCTGGAGGGTGAGGCTGTGAAGCAGGTCTCTTGGTGAGAGCAGCAGTATGAGCAGAGAGTCAATAGAAGCAGCACAGGAGTGTTTTCCTACAGAAGCTGATTCCATTCTGTCTTATGACCTTAAATGCCTTCCTGAAGACAGGGTAGGAAGCAGGATTCAGGCTTAAGGTCCTCAGCCAGTAACATGGCTGGTCGAGGGATCATTCCTCCCCACCTCCTGCTTGCTGCACGACTTTCACACCTTAGTCTGCATGTACAACTGCATGGGATTTTCCTGCCATGGAGGCAGACAGGCCAGGCTATCAGCCACTTCCTTCTTGACAGGCCGGCCCCAGGCTTCAAAGAAAGGAACCAGATTTTTTTGCACCTTTTCTGAGAATTTCTTCACCCAGAGATTCATCTTGCCAGCATTGTCACTGGGGACTCCAGATAGGGTCTGGTACTCGGCAAAGAGCTGGGTGAACGGTTCCCACCCAAAGGCCTCCTGGAGCTGGGATGAGAGAGAAGGGGCAGAATAAGGTATCAAGTTTGTGAAATACCTGCAACATACATATTCATAAGTACATTTCCTTTCTGGTGATTTCTTCCTCTTAGTCCTCCATTAGCTTCATTCCATTATCTGTCCCCAACTCTTCATCCTGCCCCTGCACATAAATACACTCCCACTGGCTCATTCTCCCTCTTGGCCACAAAACCTCTACGCCTTGAATTTAGCAGGGGCTTCATGGGGAATCTCATGTCTGAAAAGTAGTAAGTACTCAATAAATGCCAGTTATTATTATTATCTGTAATTTTAAAAAGTGGTACCCCACATCCTAAGTATTTTCCTAGGCATCAAACAGGTTTGAGCTGGACTGAGATGAGAAACTTTTATTTACATCTTAAGTATTTGGCTCACTGGGATCCTAAAATCTGGGAACTTCCAATCCTTGTTTTTTTATAGTCATCTCAGACCTGGGACTATTTTTTTTTAATATAATTTATTTTATTATCATTAATTTACACTGGGACTATTTTCAATGCTGCTACTCTGATGTCTTGTGGAACACTGCCTTTGGGGCAGAACAAGAAAGAAGCAGGCCTGTCACAAGGGGCTGGGAAAGAGAGAGACGCATCCTTTAGAGCAGTACAGCCCACATACTCAGCTGTGATTATAGATTTAGAATTAGCCGGCATATGGGGCTTCCCAGACCACCCACCTTGGTGGAGAAGAGTTCTCTGACCCTGGGGTGTAAAAGCCTGGGGACAGAGGCTGCTTTCAGGCCGAGCCTCCCTCTCACCTGACTCTTGCCTTCTCTGCTTATCTGCTCTCACTGCCTTGGCTTTGGACGGCTCTGCTCCCAACCATTACTTAATGCATCAACAAATTAAACAAGTATCACACATAGAACATGCACTCCATACCTACAGTGTACCCGGTGTCGAGCTAGGCAAAAATGATTAAGAGCTCTTGTTCTTCTAGAGGCCACTGGTCAGTGGGAGAGATGGACGTATAAATAAACGAATTGCCAAAAAAGGTGGCTTATCATGGAGGTGATGTTGGAGAAGATGAATTTTGGCAGGTGACTTGACATGTAATAGACAAGATGTTCAAACATGTATCAACAACAGGAGGAAATGTGGTGGGGGTGACGGGGTGGCACGCAGAAGCCAAAATAGCAATATGTGTTCACAGCAGGAAGTAACTTGGCATCCCAGAGAATAGTTGTGAGGCATGGAGACTGGGAGGTGAGGCTGGAAGTGTGGGGGGAAGTCTGATGAGGAAAGGCCTTCTGTGGCCTGCTGGGCAGCCCCAGCTTTATCTGGGATGTAAGGAGAACACTCTGAGAACACTATTTTAAAAGTAGGATATTAAGATCGTTTTACAGTAGTGTGGAAGGTGGGTCATTGGAGGCTGAGCAAGGCGCTGGAGCCCCTCGGGAGGCTGTGGGACCCGACGCGGAGCGTAAGGAGCAGACTGAGCGGCACCGGCGGGAGGGATGACGGGAGCACGCCTCGTCAGGGATCCGAGGGCGCCTTCCTGTCCTGAGACGGAACCTGACTCCTAGAGGAAGGTGTCTCTGTGGTTGTTGTGAAATGATATCCATGAGGAGTGGGTAGGGCAGAATTAGGGCTTGAACTTAACACTTCAGTGGCAACCTACCACCTGAGGTGTTTCCCTGTAACGCTTAGACCGGCTGTCTGAGAGTACAGACCGGCCAGTGCAAACTTACCTCGTTGACTGGAACTGTCTCTGTTCACTCTTTAGAAAATGAGTGAGGGAAAAAAGCAGAGAAGGAATGGAAGGGAAGAAGCCTGAGGCTTGTCACTAACTCTTGATTTTAGGTTCTGGGTCTATGATATAATTGTGTGATATTGGACAGGCAGCTTAAACTCTTTAACTCAGTGTGTGTCTCTGTGAAATGTGGGCCATCCCACTCCTCTCTATGGGGCTGTGGTAGCAGCAGGGGGGATCTGACAGGGGGACAACTCTGACAGCTGAAAACACTAAACATCAGAGTAGGACTGGGCAGGGCAAGGATATGTACTTATTTCACGGGAGGCTGACCTGCTTCAGGACTGAGGTGTTCTGTTTTCCCACTGGGTTGGCTGGATATTCATTCACTCATCCTAAAAATACTTTGGGTTCAAGTCTGAGAATCTGGCTAACAGATTTATCTACTATGATGCCATCTTGTTGCTTGGTTTTCCCACGGCCACACCACTGTTATTACGGAGGGTTGCAGTGTGTGCTTGATGCAGAAACTGAGGAGAGGAAAGAGCAAAGCGAACCAGTGGCTTCAGGAGCACGGGCCAGGGGCCCGAGGACAAAAGTGGTGGGCGGCAGGGCTGTGACCCAGTCTCGGGGGGTCTGCCTCGGAGCTTGGGCTTCTGATCAACACCCTACAGGCTCTACTTCTCTCTGCTTGTTTTTTTTTTCCTAATACTTTTCCTTTCCTCTTATTTCTCATCACAAAATAAAAGAGGCGAGTGGGACCGGTCATTATCTCCATGAAGAGATGTATAACCTGAGGAGCACCACTGTGCAGCCCAGTCCCTTGACCAGGGCAGGCTGGTGGGGTGGTAAAGGAGTTGGAGAGCTCTGGGATCCAGGATGCAACATGACCAAGGGCCACCACCCCTGAGTTTCTGCTGAGTACCTGTAGATATGTTTCCAGAGCTGTCCACACGTTCCAGTCACGCAGGGGGGCTCCCTTGCCCAGGTGCATTTTGATCCTCTTCTCTCGCTCTGCACAGCTCAGAGCAGGGTGGGCCTGGGCCCTGGGGATGTCCAGGACCGTCTCGTGCACATACACAGACCAGAGGTTGCAAGTGGCCTCAGTGGTGTGTGGGGGGAACTCCCACCCATGCTGCTGCTGGTTGTGGCCCAGCTCGTGGACGGGTCCCCACAGACCTCTGCTTCTTATGCCGGTCTCATTAATGAGCTCCTGCACTGACTGCAGGTGGCACATGATGGGGTAGCCTGCGTGCATCCAGCCTGGGGGGCACAGAGGAAGAGGTGAGGCTTGTGGTGGGGGGGGGCACCCAAACCTATCTCCCTTCATTCCTCCCCACTGTGTAACTTCCTCACCATCCTGGGTGCCCCAAATAATTTCAGAATCTCGGTGCTGACTGGAGAGTACATGGCTTTCTTTAACTTGGTCAGAAACTGCAAAGTCACTAGCCCCCTTCCCAGCCTTTCACAGTGGTGAGGTCCTCTTCTCTACATAGGCATCCTCGCTGTAATTCAGTGCTTCGTTTTGTGTGAGTTTCCTGTGGAGAAAGTCTGTGCCATTACATCCTGTGTCTGGATCTGAGATCCTTGAGGCCAGAACAGTGCCATTCCTAGCGCCACATAGACTACTGCTGTCCAGATTTATACCCTTTAACAGAGATAAGCTTGCCCTTTTTAAAAGTGAGAAAACTTGAGATCCAGAAGAATATTCTCCATGTCAGAACCAGATTTCCTTATTTTTCTTGAGATGCACTTCTTTCCTCACACCACTCAATACTCAGTGTAAACCTCCTTACTCCTTTTCATTGCCGACTCTGATGTAAGTCTGAGGGAAATATTTCTGTTTTAACCTCTCCTTGAAACAACAGAGATGGCCCATCGCTATCTGTGAACTAGTTCTACCATCCTGTGAAATCTCACCTTGTAGATGTAAGTGATTCACTTCACCTGTAACCATCTTTGCATTCCCCCTGGGGCTGCTGTCCACCTTATGTCTTTTTTCCTTTCCTCGGTGAAATTATGCCTATATATACTGACTTAAAACAGGTAAAATAGTAAATCAATAGTGCTCACTGCCTGGAGCATGCCCCTGAACACCCACCGGCAGAGACTGCACATCAGCAACGCATCCAGCTCCTCCACTCCTCCACTGATGTCTTACCTGGGAATCAAGGTCATGGACCTGTCACCCACTTCCCTAACTTCCCCTGGGCTGAAAAATACAACTTGAGCTCCCAGAGGAAGACACTGGAACAGTGAATGATCATCATGTGGTCCTACATACTCCCAAGTGGGGCAGGCCTTGGCTCTGCCGGGAGTCTGCCGGACACAGGCTGTTCCCTATTTCCTGCCTCCACTTCCATGGTGGACACTTCTTCTTCCTTCTGTCTCCCACCCTGACCCCCCCTTAGCAACCAGCCCACAACCACTGTGCATCCCAGTTCTCTTCAATGTTCAGTCCACTTACCCAGCCTGAAGTATGGGGCAGGCACGGCCCTTTTGATGGTGACAGACACAGGGCCCAGCTTCCTGCCCTTGGGCACAATGACATAGAGAAGGCCACCCCAGAGGCAGGAGACCGACCTTTTGGTCCTGTCCATTAAGTACTGGTGAGTCACCACCGGAGCTCGAGACAGCTTGCTGGCCTTGGTTAAGTCATCGGTGTGGCAGCCAATCTGTACCTGGGGAGGTGATGCCACCACACGTCAGAGGAACCAGGTTGCGTGGTGTGTGCGGGGGGCTGTGTGCACTGATGTGCGGACGGCAGGTATTAGGAACACTCCAGCTTCCCCTCTCTATGAACTATGCATGGAAGCATCAAATGTTAGCATTTCAAAAGTCATATGGACTGAAAGGTAGACGTAGAATGATGCAGAATCGGTTTTCCAGGGATTTAAGAGCTCCGCAATGGATCAGACAAACCAGGTGCAGCCCTGAGGCTCATACCGACTAGTGTCCCTGGGAACCTCGTACCAGGCAGAGTCCCAGGCTCCCGTGCCAGGGCTGAGACCAGGGTAGTGATTCTGATCCTGGGAATGAGTCAGAGGGCATCCTGCTCTCCCTCTGTGCACAGACAGGACACCCACCCATCCAGGAGCAGTGGGATCTGGCTGGAGAGGGAGAGGAATGATTCTTCCTTCCCCCTTTGCCCAGGGCTCCCCTTCCTGGTCAGATGGTCTGACTGCTGTTTGTCTGAGTCCTCAGGTTGCTTTCCTTAGGTTTAATGTAAATGAGCTCCAGAAAGGATGCTGACGCAAGAGACCCTAACTGTGGTAGGCAGCGACCCTCGGAATTGGGCAAAAAATTTAAATTCTGCATGTAAGGCCTATTTTGAGTTAGTGGAATAAGTATACCCTTCAGGTGTCAAGGTAAAGAGGTGACACTCAGCAAGGCCTTGTGCCCCACGGAAGTGGGTGAGGGTCTGAATACACAATGGGCACTGCCTCATGCGTCCCGGTGGGCAGGTAAAAGCCACACGGGGAAACCTGAAGGCAAGGCTTGAGTACTGGATCTGGGACAGGAGCCCTGGCATCGTCAGTCACTCCCTCAGGTTTCCTGAAATCGAGCTGCTTCGCCTGTGACATCTGTAATATGGGCAGGACAACCACTCCCTGGACTCCTGGTAGTACCGCTGCTGCCCCGAGCTGGAAGAGGACACAGCTGCTCTGCACTTTGGGGTGTCAGCAGTGGGTGTTCTGGCCTTACCTTCAGGCCAGCAGACACCGCAGCTTCAGATAGTGAGACTTCTGCAGTTCGTCCGCTTAGGAGGTAGAGTCCAGTACTCACCCAGGAATCGCCATTGCCTGGCAAAAGCCACAGGGAAGGCTGAGTTCTTCCCCAGGTGCCTGCTGTCCACCTGGAGCCTCACAGCCCGCCCAGAGGTCCAGCCGCTGCCCCACACACCACAGCTCACCCAGGCTCCCAGTGCTTATCCCTCGTAAACCCTAAGCAGAAACCCAACCCCACCTTCTTGAAAGTTCCTGGTGGAGAATGCAGCTGGCCTGCCTGAGCTTCAGTCCCTGCCATGTCCTACAAAGCGTGGTCCACCTTCCCCCAGGTCCCAGCACTCTGGGGACTCTTCTTCCTCCATACCTGCATGGCTTCCACTGATCTCCACAGTGATGGGCTGTTCCGAGGGGTTCAAGCTGGAGTTGCAGGTCCCAGTCACCAGTCCCTGAGTCAGCTGGGAGCAGTCAGTCCCAGAGCGTGCCAGCTCTGTGGCCAGGCAGAGCGCAGCAGCCTCACAGGAATCCCTGGCCACTGGCTTTTCCCAGCTCACGGCTGGGACGCCTGACCGATCCAGCATCTTCCTCAGGAGTTGGTGCAAGGATAGGTAAGCAGGGACCCCCTCTGCAGGAATCTGTAGGAAGGCTGCACCATCTACACCCAGCTTTGCCAGCCAGCTCTTTTCCAAGTTCTTATCCCTGTGGTTCAGTACAGCTTGGAATTCAGACAGCGCCTTGCGGAAGTGGTAGCTCCGCATCTCAGGGGTAGGGACAGGGAAACAGCCTGGGTCAAGAGCTGAAGCTAGGAAGCTGAGGCCAAAGCAGTTGAGGATGACATTGCCAGGGAAACCAGCCAAAGTGGAACGGCCTGGGTTCTGGGAGGCCCACCACCAGGCCAGGCCCCCTATCAGCAAGCCCCCACCCTCAGCCACAAACTCCTGCAGCTGCTTAGCCTCCTTGTCACTGTAAGCCACACAGCAGTAGACACGCAAGTCACCTGTCAGACAAGGCCCCAGGCTGCACTCCAGGCCATGCTCTGACAGTAGGCCACACAGGTTTTTTAGACTTGTGTTTACCCCAACTTTGCCTGTCTGGCCTCTGGCCAGCCAGTGCACAGCGTTGAGCAAAAAGGGCCTCATCTTGGGAGCACAGAGCATGCTCTCGTGGGCAGCCAAGACAACCCAGCCCCGGCCATAGCAGGCAGCTGCCAAGAAGCAGCCATAGGAGGCATCTAAGCCCAGCGGGAAGGCCAAGGCCCCGTGCACCAGCTGCCAGGGGGCTCCCCCTGTCGTGATGTCCAGCTCAGAGATCCCTTCCAGGAGCTGCTGCTGATCCTGCCCGCGATCCTGTCCACACCTGGGAAGTGACATGGGGACAAAGTGGCTGCAGTCAGTCAATGAACCACCGAAATGAGCTCGTTAAGTAAAGAAATCTAAGATTACATAGTTCCTGCCAATCTCCTCACTCTAAATAACATTTAGAATTTTAACATGTAGTACCATTATTTTATCAAGAATAAGGCACTTTTTTCACCTTCTAATATACTGTGGTATATTGTCATTTAATTGGCAGCTTTTGCTCATACTTAATAAAACATAAAATAATGGTGCTTCTTATAATCGGTGTTGTCATGGATTTGATGAAATACTGAAGAGTAAGGGAGTGGCCTTATGTCTACATCTTACTCTTGAAGGTCCACATTCTCCAGATGAACACTTCCATTTGGTCAGTAAATAGGCACCCGAGGAATTTCAGAAATACCAGAATGATAATCAAAAGATCTGAGTAAAAGTTTGGCCCCATTTGCCATTCTAGAGATTTATGCAGCACAAATGAATGATTTTACTGAGAATCTATTATGTGTCAGGTAGTTTTAGATGCTTGGATATACTTGTGAAGCCAGTAGTTAAAATGTCTGCTTGTGGAGTTTGTTTTAGTATGGGTGTGTGTGTAGGTGTGTATGCATGGAAATGGGCAATAAACTGGATCAGTTTAAAGGGTATCAGGAATGCAAGGGTTCAGCAGGGGTTGAAATTTTAAACAAGGTGATCAGGATAGATGACACATGAAGTGACATTTGAGCTGAGAGTTGCAGAAGATGAGTTAATCAGCCATCAGAAACCCAAGAAAGACCCAGTCCCGGCCAAGGAAACAGCCAATGCAAAGGCCTTTGGGTAGAAGTATGCCTGGTAGTGTCTGCAGAACAGAAAGGAGGCCTGTGTGGCTGCAGCAGAGTGGAATCAGAGGCCAGAGGAGTGATGGGGAGGCCAGATGATGTTTAATTACTGCAGATATGTCCACTGAAGGCTGACTGTAAGCGAGGAAATGAAGACATTCACAGCATTTGGTCACATTGTCTAGGAGTATGAGTCCTCAATCAACAGGAAAATGTACTGATTCATCTGTTATCATTCACATACATTTGCCCTTGTGGACCTACCCCAGCGCCCCAACCACTGTCTATAATTTGATCCCAGCCCCTGGCCAGAGTGACTTGCGAGTGGGCATGTGGGGGTGTGCTTGTGGTAAACCTGGAACTGGTACTGCAGTTACTGGGAAAGAGGCTTTATCACTCTGAGATCATGACATGTAAGGACCCTGTGAGCCTAGGGCTAAGGGCCACCTTACAGCACGTGAAGACCCCAGAGGATGAGGCCAGCACAGAAGACAGAATCTGGGAGGCAGGGGAAACTCAAATTATGACATCAAGTCCCTGAGGAACCTGGTCTCCTCTGGAGTTTTCAGTTAGTCCAACAAGAATGTGTTGCTCTCCATTCCATTTATATGTATAGTTTTATAAATTAATGCACTAGCATCGTGGATTATATATTTTCCTGCTCTGAGGATGCTTATGGTGAATCTGTCTAACTACATCTAACTCTGGAGGATCTGCTGCACTATGTGGGGATCTCAAACCTGATCTCAGAGCTGAGGAGAAGGCACCGAGGGGGAAAGGGAGGGAGGGTGGGGGTGTTTAGATCAAACCACAGCTGAGCTCACAGGTGACACCATCGCCTTCTGTGCGGTTTAAACGGCAGAGGGAAGACGGCAGTGATCGGAGAGTTCGGTGGGAAGCGAGCTGCTGTCAGTTATATTCATGCTGGGTAACTGGCTTATCTCACCTGAGGTATTTGATTCCCCATTTGTTTTCTTCACTCTGAAATCCCCCTTTTTAGTCCTATCTCTCATTTTATTGAACATACATTCCCAGGAAGTTCTTTTATCACTTGAAGCATTCTCAGGGAATCTGCTTCTGTTCATCGGTCACATTTTTCTTCCAGGCGTGACTGATTCTTTCCATACTAAATTTCTCTCATATTTCCATTTTCAATTTATAATAGCATTTTTATATATTATATGGATTTTGGTCATGGTTAGCATCGGTAGATCCTTTGTATGCACTGAAATAGCGTGGGTGAATTCTTCCTGATACTCTTTCTAAGTTAATGCAGGACCAGTTTGCCCACACACTACATCCATCCACCTTCTCAGATTATACTGAGGTCTGTATGTTGCTTCTTTCCACTTTCTTAACACCTGAGGTTCATAGCACTAACCGAAGGGCAAAGATCAGCTGGGGCTACTGCTGTCCTTGCTGGGGGCTGGTTCCTCTGTTTGGGGATCTAGGCTGACTCCAGTCAACTGGACATGGACGCATCTGAGGGGTTCAGCCCACCACCGTGCATGGAAGATGGGAAACTCGGCATCTGTTTCTTCCTCCACCAAACCCTGAAGTTAGTTACTTTGCTGTTTTTATACTTGAGGGTTTTTTTTTTTCTGAAGTGTCTACTCACCTAATTTGTTTATTCTTCTACAACATGAGAAGGCATTAATGGTAATTCCTGGATTTGTGGTTTCAACTTTTTTCTTCCAGCTGTGCGTCTGGGGTGGGCATGGTCTCAGGTGCCATGCACCACATCACACATCAGCCACCAGCCAGTGCTCAGCCGTACGGGGCACCAGCATCAAGTCCACGTTCACTTGTTCCCTTATTATTTCTTATTCATTCGGTCACATTGATGGAGAGGTAATTCTGGGATTTCACACTATTTTTACCTGAAAACTCTCTACATTTATGGATCTTAAATATGAAAATGGAACAACAGGCAGGGAGTGCTGATGAGGTCTTGCCCTCAGCGGGACCATGGTGAGGATCGGATGAGATACTATGTAACTTCAAGAGATGCATAAGCTACTAGTACATATTTACTTTCATAGAAGCAGTTCCTGACATGTTCTAGATCTTGTAGGTCATACCACGTGTAAATGTAATGAGCTGTTGATCTGAGACTAACCTGTTCCCCAGACTCTGCAGAGTCTTAGTGGAAAAGCAGTGAGTGCCTTTGGATATGATTGGGCACAGTGGTGCCCACCGCAGGTTTGTAAACACGGGTATGCAGGCAGCTCTTGCCCCGGTGACAGGACATGTGAGGATCTCTTGTTGATTTTTAGAGACTGCCCCTCCCCTTGGCAGATGAGCAGTTCCCTTGGGAGCTCCAGAGCCTTCAGCAGAGGTTTGAAGTCAGCAAACCTGCTAGGCCAGTCCAGGAGCCTTTGATCAAGTTTTGTTGGTAGGAAAATTCACTGAAAATCTCAAAGGTGACACTGTGAAGGAGGCAGGACTCTGAGCTGAGGGCCGGGGCTCAGTATAAGGGCCTTCTTTACTGGGTGGAAGAAAATATTTATAGTTTACTATTGCCTTTTCCAAGAAGGGGAAGGATATACGTGTGTGTGTGTGTGTGTGTGTGTGTGTGTGCGCGCGTGTGTGTATAAACAATGGAGTAAAAACAAATTTTTTTAAAAAGAGAGGAAAGAAACTGTATGAAGGGGACAGGGATAGAGTGTAGGCATCTTAAGATTTTACTTTGGATCCACATAACTATTTTACATAATTATAAAATAAGATTATTTTACAAAAGCAATTCTAAAAGGCAGAACTAAAATAAACAAATGAATCTACGTGTGTGTACTTAGTAGTATGACCACAAAGGGAAGAACTTTTCTAAGTGACTTTAAAAGGATGGTAATTTGAATTTATATACCTTGTAAAATACATCAGTCATGGGAATTAATGATGACATTAGGAATTATTAATTCTTTTAGGTGTGATATTGGTGCCTTGTGGTTACATTTTCAAAAGAGTGTATCTTTAGAGATACATATTGAAATTCTTACAGGTGGAATATGATGTCTGCCATTTGCTTCAGAATAATCTGGGATGGAGGTGGGGCTGTAGATGAAATTGACTGTGAGCTGGCTACTGAGATGGGGTAAAGCTGCAGGGGGGCTCATTGTATTCTCTCTCCGTTGCATCTTTTTGAAATTTTCTATAATTAAAAGTTAAAACAAACACAAAATAACCTTCAGATTCAGTAGCAGAGATGAAAAATGTAAGTGCAGATGAAAAAAACCCATTTAGTTTGCTGAACAGGAGTCCTTTGGAAGAATTAAGAGAATTAGGCTAATGGGATTTAACCTGTTTGTCCCTTCGACTCAGACAGGCTGGTGTGAATCAGATCCACCCCGGCATTCTGAGTAACCCATGGTCAGCCAGCCCTCTTAGAGGGAAGGAAGTCCAAAGCACCAGGGCGTGGGGCTGAGGGCCCAGAGGCCACTCGTTCGGGGTGCATACCCTTCCTAGTAGCAGAGGCTCAGTTCCTTCAGAGATGCCGGAGCCCATTTAAAAATATTCAGCCCCTTTGCCCCTCTGGCAGCCAGAGTTGGCCCGGAGAGCTAGTTTGGGCCACTGAAATGTAACAGTAGGTCAAATGGTCAGGGCTTCTGGAAGTTAAATTATTTTTTGAATGAAAAGGAGCATATTCAGCAGGTATATCCATTCTAGCTTATTCTTGCCTAGGTATAATTACAGTGCTTGAAGTAGTAGTGGCAATCCTGTCACCTTAAAGATAAAAGGGACATACCATGAAGGGAGTGGCAGGGTGAGGGGCAGAGAGACAGAGACAGAGACAGGAGTGAACTTGGGACATCATGGAATGTCCTGCCACAGGCCTGACTATCTACCTGGCCTTCCTGTTACATGAGAAAAATACACTCCTACGTGGTCAGCCCACTGTAAGAAGCCGCCTGTTACATGTGGCCAGGCATGATTAGTCACTCACTTAACAGGTTATCTCAAACCCCAAATATCCAAAATGAAACTACCGATCCTGCTACTTTCCCTAGTCTTTCTCAGCCCCACAGATGGCAACACCCGTCGTTATGGCATTCAGACCACAACTCCTTACTCGTTTCCCTTTCCTCCTGCATGTTCAGTGGAGCAGCCAAGCCTGCTGGGCCAGGGTGTGACTCAGCTCCACTGCTGTCCCACCAGAGTGGCCACTATCTCTCCTGTGGTCTGTTTCAGTGGCCTCCAGGTGGGTCTCCTCCTTCAGCCCTGCTTCCTACAATCTGTTCTCCACCATCAATCAAAGGGCTCCTTTGAAATGTAAGAACCACACATGCTCTGTACAGAATCCAAAATGCCCTCTCATCTCACTGGGAATAAGAGCTACAGCTCTACCACGGACTCCCTCACCTCCTGCCCCACTAGCCCTCATTCATGCAGCTCCAGTCACACTGGCTGCTTTGATGCTCCTGGAACATACCAAGCAGGCTTCTGCTCCAGACTTTAACCCTTGCTCCTCGCCCTGCCTGGAATCCTCTTTTCACAGATTTCCATATGGCTCATTCCCTAAATTCCATCAGGTCTCTTAAACGGCACCTGATCAGAGAAGCCTTCCAGGCAGTCAATGGCTTATTTGCACTCACATCCATTTCCCACCCTTCTCTGTCATGTTCTGTGTTTCGGGGAACTCGGTTTCCCAGATTCCCCTGCCTGCTGGCTTCTGGTGGGTTCAGCTCACAAGAGGCAGTGTTACAAGACTGAAGCAGGTAGGAAGAAGGAGCCCAAGTCAGTGTCTTCCTTCAGGCTGTGTCTCTGGCAAACACCATGTCTTCTCTGAGAGTCCAGATCCCACTAGGCAGCCCATCCAGTTGGGGTACCAGCTCCTGCTGGACAGGCCTAACATGGCAGCAGCCTCAGCAGGGGGGCTGCAGCCCCTGGGCCCTGGTGACACCACCGCCTCCCTTTCAGTCGTGCTGCCACCAATCCCTTGGGCACTGTGCTGTTCCGTGCCGGTTTGCAGCTCTTGAATCACCTGCTTAGTCAGTTCCCCATATTAAATTTCTTCTGTTTGAAATAGCAACTAGTCCTCAATAGGTCTGATAGAAAAGCCTTCCATAATAACCCTAAATAAATCTTTTCCACTCCTGTCCCTGTCACGCCATCCACTTTGCTTTGCTTTCCCTGTAACTCTTTATCAGCATCTGCTGGAGTTTATATCTGTTTCTTTGATTGCCTAATTCTCTATTGTCTGCTGGATGGGGCCGGCACAGGTACATGCTCACACAAATAAGCAACATTCTTTCATTCGCTTGGGATACTGACACGTACTCTCCATGTCCCAGGCACTAGACGTAGGACAGAGTGGTGGGTAGGACAAGCTTTGTTGCTCTGGCCACTTGGATAGGGTAGCAGTGAGAACCCAGCCCCTTGGGCATTGGTGCATTTTAATTTTCCTGGTTTTGGTTTGTGGTAGTTCCACAACAGTGGACAATTACGTGTATTAAATGGAAACTCATCAAAGAGAGGGATCAAATCTGTTGCTAACATGCATCAGACGCTCTGTGGGAAACCACTCACCTGACAAGGAGAGGGATCATGGGGACCTTCTTGGAGACCTTGAACGGGCCTCTGTCCCCATAGGTGTTGGTGAAGTGCGCTCCAGCCACACTGGTCACCTGGTTCCCGGGGAAGTTGGACAGCACCTTGTCACAACCATGCCGACTGGCCCAATACCAGGCCTGGCCCCCAATGAGCAAGGCCCCTCCCCGTTTCACGAACTGGGTCAGCTCTGCAGTCAGGGTGTCATTGTAGGCACTGATGCAGTAAACCCCCAGGGAATCTCCCAGTTCTGGCTGAGTTTGAGCCTCAACCCCAGAGCCCTGCAGGATGTTCAGAAGTGATGCCAGCGATGAGTGCACTCCCACAGGAACCCCAGGCAAGGGACAGAGCCAGTGCAGTGCACTGAGAAGAAACGGGGCCAAGCTGGCATCCACCAGGTAGGCCTCGTGGGACACAACCACCAGGCGGCCTCGGCCGTAGAGGGAGGCAGCAATGAGGACCTGGCCCTTGTCATTCACCATCACCGGGAAGGAAGCCTCTCCAGTAAGGAGGAGTTCCCTGGGGATGGGGCCTCTGGGGACATTCCAGCTTGTCACTCCATCCACGAGGGCCTCAAAAGCAGCAGCAGGACTTGTCGCCATGGTTCAATCAGCTGCTGCAGAAGAAAGCAAAGACATAGTTGGGTCAGAACAGATGAGAGAATGAGTGAAAAAAATGACTAAATGCTTTCACACAAAAACCATTTATTGGGTTCCCCACTTGTGTGCTGAGCACTGGGGATACAGCAAGGAACACAACAGACAAGGTCCCCACTTTTATGAATCTAGTATTTTAGAAGAGGAAGAACTATAAATAAATAGGTAAATAAATAAAATGCAGCAATTAATTATGATAAAATAAAACATAGTGATAGGATAGCAAGTGACTGGAAAACTTTAGATTGAGGGACAGGAAAGGCCTATATGAGAATGTGACATTGACACTGAAACCTGCAATGCTGTGTATACCAATATAGAGGTGCACCAGGGAGGATGGAGAGAGCTGAGCTGGGGCAGGCAGGACCCGAGTGGATGGGGGCAGCTAGATCCCGCAGGACCTGGCAGATCAAGGTGAGAGATGAAATGCACACATTGACTTAGTATTCTATTTCTTTGGATAAAAAGGTCAGGTGACCTTTCAGACTGCATTTGTTCTGACAGCTTTGACTAAATAAGTTGGAAATAGCTCCTAATTCATCAAGTATACTTAAATGGAGAGTTTCCCACCTCTACCTGGGTAGCATTCTGTGGTTTCCAGAGGTCTTTTAAAATTTGGTGAGCCTAAAACTAGGTGCATTATTCCCTTCCAAGCAGCGCCTCTTGGATAAATCAGGCCTCAATTTCCCCACTTATAAAAAGAGAATACTACATCCCTTGAAGTCTGTTTCTGAAGATTAAGAGAATGCATATATAAAAACTCCTTCTCCTGGGCCAGGTACACAGTGGGCACTGAGAAAACTCAAGTGTCTGTCCCTCTGCTGCCCTTTCTGGCTTCTCTGGTGACAAGGGCTATGTAGTAGAGCTCTGGGTGCCCTCGGCCCACCTCTGACTCACCAGCCGCCCCAGAAGGCCTTCCTGGGCTCTGGAAAGTCTCATCTCTGCAGGTGCACAGGGCAGGCAGCTCTGAAGTGGCGGTGAGCTGACACCCAGGGGAGCTTTGCCCGCGGAGGGATCAGGATGGCCCGAGGTGTGGCCGAGTTCCTCAGAGGGCCCCTGAGGAACTGAGCTCCAGCTGCCCACAGTGTAACGGCTCAGTTGCCCTTCACTGCCTTTGCCTCCTTCCTTGTCTTGGGCCCCACTTCCTCAGGCTGACCTTCTGGGCTCACTTCCCAGCCAAACTACCTGTGCTTAAGTCCTTCCACCAGGCTTTGCTTTGGGAAGACTCTCAACTAAGAAGCCAAAGCCTGTGCCACGTTTGCCTCCTTCCTTCCTGTCTGCTATTTCCATATGCAGGCAGCCAACGCACCTCCTTTTCATCGTTCACTGTCTCTCTCAAACATCAGACCCTTTAGTTTACACCCGTATCTAGACTAATCCAATCTGATTTTAGTCCCCAGGATGTATTCTCATCTACAGTCTTTCTCAAGCCATCCAACTCACATCTCTTCCTATTAAAACCCTGCCAGTTGTGTCCGCTCCCCATCAAGTAAAAGCTGAGTGTTTCTTTGGATTTTAAGGCCTCCAGGGTCTTGGCTTTCCACTGTTTTCTAGACTCTCTTCCGGCTACATTCTCCACTAAATCTCTACTAGGCTTGGCCTGAGCAAGCCCTGTATTTCCTGTACAATTCCGGCTCCTATTTATTTTATGTTACTTTAACTTCCCTTCGCATCTGCCATCTCTCTCAGTAATGCGCCCAGGGAAGAGAATTCGCAGGAGAACCAATACCCAGGAGGAGAATGTGGGTGAGCAGTGTCAGCTTTCAGGTTTAGGAATGGAAAAAGGCAGCGAGAGAGGTCAGGAAGCCTGGGGTCAAGATCATGCCACTTACCTCTGAGGACACAAGGGAAGTCTTTCACTAATCCGGGCCTTTCCAGTTTTACAGGAAAAGCAAAAAACCCAGGGGACAAATAATACGTTCTTAGAAGGCTGACCCTAATTCTTAAGTGCGTGCACGCGAGCAGGCACGCACACATTTTTGTCAATTGCTTGATTCACCAGTTCAAAGAGCCCAGAAAAATGTGTTTTGGGATATCAAGCAAATTTAGTCATTTAGCAAATAGCACCAGACTGGTAAAACGAAACAAAATCCTGGACATGAGAAAGAGACCCGACTGACGGGACGTTCTCGGTTATGCGGCGGCACCCGGCTCCCGGCTCCACCCCGGGACTCGCTCTGACCGGCAAACTCACGCTGTGCTCGCTGGGGTCTGCGGCGCCGGCCCTGGGCGCTGGGGCTCCGGCGGGAGTGCGGCGGGCGGCCCGGGGCGGGGCTTTAGTGGGGAGGGGACGAGGGCGTGGTTTGGGGGCGGGGATACGAGCTGGGCTCCTGGAGGGCGTGGCGCCGCGGGTTCTGGGGTGTCTGCGGGGTGCGTGGCCCGTCCCCCGCGGTTCATCGGCCTGCGGGGGTTAGGGAGTAAATCCGCTCTCCCAGGCCCTCCGAGGGTTCTTGGGTGCGAGAAGCTTCTCCACAAAGTTGCTGTTAACGCTTGGAGAGGAATGCAAACACCGTCTCCAGTAAACCAGATTCGGGGCAAGCAATCCCTCGGCAACAACGCTACCCACAGCAGAGGGTCCGCGGCGACCCCGCGTGGACCCGGGCTCCCTCCGCTCGGGCCGTGGGATGCGGCGCCCGAGAACCGTGGCTGGCGAGTCATCGCCGTCTGGCGGCTGCTGCGCTGCGGGGTTTCCCCCTGGTGGTCAGCCGCGGCGGTGCACCCCGTGCCCGGGGAGGCTGGCGGTGGTCCTGGGGTCTCAGCCGCTAAAACCGGTTTGGGGGAGGATATAGGAGTAGGGCCAGTGATAGCCTGCTGGGACGGAGATGTGCCTGTTTCATCGCCAAATGGACATGTACGTGCCTGGCTGGAGAAATTACAGCTACAGCTGTAGAGTGGCTGCTGCTTGAATTTCTACCTCAAGGTGGGAAGGTGAAAATCAAGGTGGAAGAGTGCTGGGAGATGTGCCACGAGATTGCACAGCTTCGCCCCGCGGATACGCTGGGTTTACTTCCATGGAATTTTGTTTTGGGGGAGAGAGTGGATACAGGAAGGGGTGGGGCGGTGAGTGTTATGACTTGGGGTGATTACGGAGAAGGAGGCTACCACTGGCTGTGCATGTAAACCATCGCACTGTTATAAAATTACCAGACGTGTCTCTTAAAAAAAAGAAAAGTTTCGTGACCGTCTCTTTATAAGCATTATTTCAAAGCAGCAGTTATTCTCATAGTCTGATTTGATTTTAAATTTGGAGGACTCTTCAGTCATTCTCTCTTCTGTTTCGGGAAGGGGGTGGTCAAGGCCATCCTCTTTATAAAGAGGTCTCTCCAGGACCTTGCTGTACAGTTCCCTCTCGTTTTTGTATTTTCATTTTTTATCTCCTCCTGATTTCTTTCCTGGACTGAAAATATACGTTGGTTAAATTCCCTTTCTTGACTCTCTGTATGAAACATGCTATTTCTTCCCTGCAGTTTACCTGGTCCTTTGCCAAGAATGAGGTTCAAACCTCGGCAGTCCAGCTTCTGCCTCTGCTATTTCATTTCCTTCCCAAGGCCGCTGTGGTTTCCTCCTCAAGTTCAGACTCCATCCATACCTGCTTGCCTTCAATGCCTACTAGGCATTAGACTGATCTTTCATTTTCACTCTTTTCTGAATTAATGTAATGCTATATTATTATTGTAATTCTCTTTGGAGCTTTACCAAAATATACTTTCAGCATTTTAAGGCAGCTAGGAATGAACTGTTGGTGCTGAATGCCTAGAGATACAGCCTCCATGCGGTATGGTCCTGCTAGGCTCTCTAGCTTCTTGAACACGGTGGTTCTTCTTTTCTTCCAATACTCTGGCTTCTTGGATTTTCTTTAAGTTTACACAATGTGCAACAGTCCCTCCTACCAAAGTAAAGTTTTTCCTTCTCCTGAAAAATGACTTAAAATGACTTTTAGTCATCACTTCCCTAGAAAAGGCATTTCTAACCTCTAGACTATACCAGATACTCCTCCTGACTACACCAAACACTTCTGCTTCTTAGTTCTTACCCAGGTTGTAATTTTACACTTATTTGTATGATCCTTTGATTCACATTGGATTCCCTCATAGGCTCTCAGGTTCTGAGTATAGAGTCTGTTTCCTTTTTGCCCACCATTGGGTTCTTATTGCCTAGTTTCATTCCTGACATGTAGTAGGCTTTAATTTCTTAATAAATACATTAAAAATTATGTTGAAAAAAATGAATAAATATATAGTGAATGTTTAAGAAATATCTGTGACTTAATGAGTATCAACTGAGTCTTTGGAGTACTAGTGGAAACCTGTTTGGCTGAGGACCAAATGCTGTCATGTTTCAGAGAGAAAGAGCATGAGGAACCTACATAGGGAAGACAATTTGGATAAGACCCATTGGAATTTCAAGATACCTCAGGATGGAAGCCTAGTGTGAGGTTCAACTATAGTATCAAGTTGGATTTATGTAGGTTCAAAGTTGGCTGCAAATTAAGTGCAAGAGAACAGAAAGAAGGAGCAATTATATCTAATCAAGGTAACAGCGATGAACTTACAGAGACAATGTTAAAACTTAGCTTTGGAAAAATATATATGATCTTTGTGGGCAGAGAAGCATGGAGGGCTTTACAATGTGAAGCTCTATGACAGTCCACAGCATGGAGATGTGAATGTGAAAAGCTTGATTTGGGAAAGACAAAATGTTCACAGTAACTGAAACTCGTTAGTAGGACATGCATAGTGCTAGCTAGGCCAGGTTTTGAGGGAGTTTGACTGCCACCCGAGGAGTTTGGGTTGTAGTGTACGGTCTGGAAGAAAGGTTTAATAAAAAATGCCATGTAGTAAACACCGATACTACCTCCTCAATATTTATGCCCTACCCCATCTCTACTGCCCTTTCCAACCAAATCCCAATTTTGTTAAAATAATCTGTATCTCATGAGATTCAGGGGAAAATGAAGCCATTTCCAGTTCCAAAGCTAGGTATGTATTAGCTTAAGCCAAGCATGCTGATCTCTATACCCTTTGCACTGCAACAGCCGACTCTTTCTGGATTATATCTGACAAATACACATAAACAATATCATAATTAATTTTCCAGCATATGCAAGAGGCATACACAAAGCAGAAATGTTGTCACCAGTGGTACATAAGTCCATTTTTGTCACATAGAGGAAAATGTCTGCAGTGATTTCGGTTTCTCATTAAGCCAAATGCAGGGGTCATACATACACTTTTCAATTATGGGCTAGCATTAATAGTCACTGGCTTCCTTCTTCAGTTATTTTTAGTTATGAGTTAAAAACATGGTCCCATATATTCTTTCCCTGAAGGGTCTCAACAATCTGGAAAGGATTAGCCACACTCTAAGAATAGACACAGATGAATCCATCTATGTGTATTTACTGGTATGAATCAGTGGGGACATTTACTAAGTCACTATTTAAGATGATCCAGAACAGGTGCCTACAGCTGTTTTAAGAATAAGTACTGTGGTGGCCCTGAAAATGCTCTGCTCAGATCTCCAATGGCAGGGAGCGGGTATGTAATTGGCAGGCAGCCCCAGGTGGTGTGCTCTGGAGTTCTTGGCACCAAGGCCATGCTGCCTGGGGGCTTCTCCTGGCCAGGGGTTAAGTACAGTGCAGTTACTGAGTCAGGCCCAGTCCTGGGAGACATGGACTCTTCTGTGGATGGCTTTGGCTCAAGGGCTCCCCATTGACCTTGACAGAACTTTCTGAGCATGCACTGCAGTATAAGCCTTTCCTTCCTTTGTTCCCTCCTTCCCAAGGGTTAAGCCTACCTTGCAGTCTGATGGCTCTCCACCCTTCTCTGGGTTCCTCTCCATTTCTTTCCCAGGTGTTATCTTAATAAATCATTGGCTTCTGCCTCTTGGAGGACCTAGGCTAACATAAGTTCTGTTATAGTTGTATCTTATAACATTAAAGCATTCAAGTGTATTTATTAAAACTTTGTTTTTGTGGGAGTGAAGAGCAAAGCCGTGAACTTGAGAGTATTTATGAAAGTCTCATCCACTACATTTTTCATTCTTTAGTACATTATGATAACCTTTATTCAAATTATAGCAAGGTCTGTTTCTAAGGGCAGGTTTCCGCATGCCTATTTATTTAAGGCAATGAAGCTGGATTTGCTGTTTCTCTTGAAAGGTAACCAATCCTAATTCAGAGTTATAAAAGCTTTTATATCCTCCTTTGGCATATTTGTGCAACTAACCTGGGCCTGTATTTTCTTTTTGGATCATAACTGTGTGGAACAGATGTGGTAGGAGCCAGTAATGTTCCAATTACAGAGAATGTCTTGGAACATACCACTACCACTTCAGAGATATCCATGCTGAATAAGAGGGAGTCTTCTTACATTTCGAAACTGCCCCTCTCTCCAGGTCAGACATAAAGTTTGGTTTTATACTGAAGATGTCAGTTGTCTAGTGGGGCTACTTAGCCCAAGGCTGAGATGTTTTTCCTCTGGCTCTGAAATATCAGACCCATTGAAGTAGGCACACAACAGATCAAATTTCCTATAATTGCCTCCACACCGGTGTGGTTTTTATATCTTCATGCACAAATCCATAAGAGTTGCAGATACCAAGAGAGGCTAATGTATGGGAAATGGGAGTCATGGAAGGCTAATATCCCTGCAGCGAAATCCCTACAGTGTCGAAGTTTCTGGTTCAGTGAGCCCAGCAACCACTTTTTTCCTGCAAATGTAAAAAGAATTCTTTCCAAATTGATGTGTTCCAGAGTTACTGCGACATCAAGGTCTTCCTTCTCAAGGCTTTCCATTTTATATCCAGACTTGTGATCCAAAGTGTTCTTTTCAATTTTTAGTGAGGTTGAATGGCAATCATGCGGCTTAGTGGGGGGAAGAAGGGACATAGAGTGAGAATCCAAGAGTAATAGTCTAAGTTTCCCACTACTCTCTATACATCTGTCCTGATGGATGTCAATATATATAAGACCAAAACTATCGCTTTGCAAATTTAGCCAACTCTTTCCAAATCAATTTTCTCCATATGAACTTGGTTCCAAATTCCATCTGTTACAGGATCTATCAGGCCACTGACAGGGTCCCAGAAGCTAGGGTATGGAAGTACAGAGTCATGTCTCCATTCAGTACTTTTGTTGGAGGCCATAAAACTACTGAAATGAGCCCTCCCTACTCCCTGGTCATAGAGACACTTCAGAGGAGAGAAGCTGCCAAATTTACTGTGAAGTGTGCCTTTGAAGTTTGAGGAGAGATATTCAAAACTTGTGAGTTTCCATTAGATCAATGGCTGAGTTTCCATTAGGTCGTTTCCACAGGTCAGAATCTGTGGTCAAGACTTAGTATTTGAGAAAGTAGCTGTTGACTGTTACAGGGCTGAAACTCAAGTGTGTCTTACTACTCTCAGGATGCCATGTGTGATTTTACCTCTGCCTTCAATTATCTGCGTGGTTTGCTCCATCATTTCCTTCAAGAATCTGTTCAAATGTCACCTTATCAGGGAGGCTCTCCAGGACCTCATTACGTAATAGCAAACTTACCCATTGTCCAGTTCCCTACCCCAGAGCACTCTCTTCTCCATTTTTGCTTTGTTTTATATTTCCTTCATAGTATGTGTCAGCCCCAATATATGTTTATTTGTTCATTTTTATGTTCAAATGGGAACATAAGCACTGTGAGGACAGGTGCTTCATTGTTTTTTGTGTATTTCCAGACCCTGTAACAGTACCTAGCATTGTAATAGGTGTTCAAATGATGGCTAGATTGAAAGAGGATGTCCAAATGTGGGATGTACATCTTACAGAAGCCAACATTTCATAATGATTTTATCAATGTTTAAGAAACATTTCTATGAACATTTCTTAAAGGATGGCAGATAAAACAAGAAGGATTTTAATTTAACTTGGGAAAGTATTTCTTTAGTGGCTTCATCTAGTTTTGTGATAAAAGAACAATTTAAATCTGGATGAAGCCACAGGCCCTGACTACCTTAATCTCCTATCTCACAGAGACCATACATTCCATGGGGCAAGTGTGAGCGCAGGAGGAAATGGTTTCTGTACTTCTTTCATCAAAGCATTATATATTTAATGGAAGGGCATCTTTCTGTTTTAAATTTCAATTCCTTCTGTGCAGCCCAATTATATATAGAAACTGAATTTGCACAGATTATAAAGGTGTATTGTTATTCCTCCTAGGAAAAAACAAACTTCTATTCTAATGACTATTCCTATTCCTCCCACGAATAGCTCAGGGACTGTACGTTTGAGGAGTGGGCATATTTCAGAACAGTAAGTAAGTGACCCATAGGTATTGACTTATGGTCCTAACTTCATTTTGAATTACAGCCAAGACTTCCACCAAGCCGACGGGATCATTAGGGGACCATCTTTCCCAGAGTACCTCCTGTGTACCTTACAGTATTAATTTTTTTTCCAATTTGTCCCCTATGCTTAGTCAAGAGAAATCCAGATTTGAATCTTCTCTAAGATGAGAAAACGCTCTTCCTCTGTTCTTTTGCATTGAGAAAGGGAAAAAGTGGCAGCCTGTGACCCAGGAGCTTGTCTGACACTCACCACTAGGCCATGTTGTTCTCCTGTTATATGTAAACAGTTTCTCAGAGCATGAACATCAGTCTGAGAGCATGATAAAGTGAGACAATGACAGAATCTCTGGGCAACCATAAAATACCAAACATCCGTCTCTCTCATCTACAGTCTATCTTGTCTTAAATGCTGGTTTTTAGAAAAAAAAATTACAGTTTTATGATTGCTTTCGTCAGCCTGCCTTACAGATGAGATTCACTGAGATAGTCATAGAGTTGCCCCCTGCTTCTTGACAGCATCTGATCCAGAACAAAGCCTTGCTTCCTCAGACCCTCCCCAAATTATGCACCCAAAGCCCATCTCCTATAAAAGGTTCTTTCTAACACCTTTTTACTGAAATGCCCACAGTTCCCTGTGGTGTGTGTTTTTCCCTAGCTGCAATGAGTAAATAAATCTAGCTTGACCAACTATATGTGTGTTCCTGGTGATTTTGACCGGAGGGCGTTAGTAGTATCATTTATTATGGCTGAGGATGTTCTCTTCCCCATCCCATTAAAAGCCCTTCTTTATCCAGTACCAGAGAGCCTCTGCTCTGGGCTTTGTCTAAGGGTTACTCCAACACTACTGACACAGCGGGTGGACTTTTATACTTTATCTGTTTCCTATGAGGACCTGAGATCCAGTTTGCTCCTGGTTTTGTTGCCAGTAAACAAGTTCGTAGTGCCAGTTGTCTTGTGATTAAATATCTTAAAAGCCTTAATTAAAGCATATTGTTTCCTTTGTAACAGTTTGGCTCCAAGGCTGCACTGTCAGCAAGGATAGGAGACATTGTTAAAAAAAAAAATGCTGGAGTTGCCTCTCCCACCTGTTTACCTTGATGGAGGGTGAGGGAAGAATTTATGACCTCTTTTCAGATAATTGGCACTTGTTTAAAGCACAAACCCTTCGGTAACACGGGTGAGGGAAGAATTCATGACCTCTTTTCAGATTCTTGGCACTATCTTAAAACACAGACCCTTCACTGATCACAGGACTAAGCATATGTATTGGGCCTGGACTGTAGGCTGCGGGAAGGTAAAGTCTTCTCTCTGCCTGAGGTACCTCTTCTGGATCCCTTGATTGTTTTATATTGTAAATGATCATTCTGCCCTCCCCCTTCCACCCTCTTGGTACTATCCCAGATCTCAAATTATGCTAAATGATTTTGGCATTCTGAAAGTGAATTTTATGTCAAAATTTAGACAGCTCATAGAAAGAAATCTTAATACCTATATATACATACTTCATAAATAATTATATTTGAGTTCCTTTATAGTTCAGATGAACAGAAGTAACATTTTAATGGCCACAGGGACACTTGTCTGTATTGACACAATCGTTGGCTTCTGATGCTGTCATTACTGGTCAATGTATGGCTTGTTTTTAATTTACCCACTAATTTATTGTTTATCTCTAAGAAAACAAGTCTATGAAACCAAACACCCAACATGAGGATAGAACATTGCCATGACTTAAATTACCCAAGCTTCCCTATCAAAGAAGTGCTGCTTCTTTATAACATGCAACTGTATGAGAATCTAAATGCTTAAGTAGCATTTCTTTAGCTTTCTTGAATTACATGTGGAGTTTGTGTCTGTGCGGTGAGGATTGCCCCCAGCCCTTCGCCAACACACTAGGAAGATTGACTCCAGTGATGTGGGTAAAGAAAGAAGTCCTTTTCAAAATGGAAGCCAACCAGGGGTACAAAGGCCTTAAAAGAATAAAGAGCACAGGAGGGAAGTCATCTTGGAAGCAGAGCTAGGGTGTGTTACTTTTGTCAGCAAAAATAGGTAACTTTCTAAGGACATATCTGATTACCTAAGATATATGCTACGCACATATATTAAGTGAGGCTGTGGTGTCAGGTAGGGACATTGGTTTAGGGACTAAGTATATCAGAGACTGATTTTATGAAGAGGAGGTAGGAAGGACTGCCAATAAATGGAGCTGTTAAAGATTAGCTGTAAAGCCAATGCCATTAGGGAGCTCTGGTTGGCCTTAGAGTTAGACAACAGAAGAAAGTAAACTAATAAGAAGGAAGAGCCCCTGAGAGACTGGGAATAGGAGGACACAAGAAACCTGGGAGCATGAAGATTTCCACTAGATAGTTGACTGTTTCTCCAATATATAGGGGAAAAATAGCTGAAACCAGATTATAAATGATGTTTAGGTAATGTGGCAAAGAACATACCATGGAGACTGACAGATAGAAATCCTGACACCACCTGGTCTCTTATAAGACTAAAAATTACTAAAATTGTCAAATGAATAGATGTGCAGGAAAGCTTACATCCCCATTATGGTCTTGAAATGTTTTCTGGAATAGGGACGAATATAGACCTTCTTGGGAAGGAACACTAGTTGGTGATCTTCATGCAGTACCCTGTTGGGTGTTCATTTGCTCAACAAATATCGAAAACCTGCTAGACAGTAAGCTTCTCCTGCAGATATATGGTGAGATGAGAGGCAGCTTTGCCTTTTGTGGAACACCTGTAGAAGCAAGGCAAGGTGAAGTGTGTTTGAACAGTTGGAAGATATTCAGTGTGGCTAGAACTAGAAAGTAATGGTAATATGATGAGCCTGCACACCTCAAGTGGATTCACATACATGAGGGCCTTATAAGCCATTTCAAGGCGTTTTCCTGGGACCATATCTTATTTTGAAGCCACTGAAGGATTTTTATTTGAGTTTATTAAAAATTTTTCAAAGTAATACATGCACAAGGTAAAAAATTAAATAGCACAGGACTCAAAATGAAACACGATTTCCCACCACACCCTTTTAAGCCCTGGTCCCATTCCCTAGTGGTGATGTATTTAACAATTTCTATTTTTAGATCTTCTCTTAACTAACTTCCTAACATTAAATAATATGTTTGAACAATAATTTCTTGACTTATCAACTTTAGACATCTTCAATAATTCCCCATTACAAAAGATAAGGATTTAACTTACACTGTCCCCACTTTTCCTTTGCCTATCCTCTCCCAAATTTTTGATAGGTATGTCATTTTTCATACTCTAACTGGTTTAATTTATAGCTTTGAAAAGGATACTCATCCTCTAGTTTTTCCATTAACGGTAGACTTTATATAACTTTTCATCCCCACTTTGACTATGTAAATAGCCCTATTCTTCTTTCCCTCAACGAATCCTCGGCCTCTTTCTGCTCTCTTTTTCCTTAATTTGTCAGGATTGATTACTTTCCATTTCAATTCTGAATAAAAAACTAAGCCTTTCATGTTTTGTCTGTAGGCTGATCAGAACATTGAATGCCATTAAATAGCTTTTATATTATTTTGGCTAAGTAAATATTACTGAGAGCCAAATAGTAGTTAGGATATTTTCTTTCATGCATATCCAATGTCATGATGCCTGTGCCACTTGAAAGAAACTATACCTACCACCAATGTCAAATTGGATCTCTTCTTACAGTCTACAAGTATTTTTTGTTGTTTCATAATTGGACCTGAATTTCTTGACATATTTTTGTTTTATTTTCCTTTGTGTTGACTAAAGAATGTATGTCCTCCATGTCCTCATATGTTCCAGCTTCTCAATGAAACTACCTATGGCACAGAATGCATATTCTTCCCAAAGAGCCCGAGACGGCACTCTGGGAAAGGGGAAAGGGGTCTGCCAGGTAACTGTCACTCTAGAGTGAGACATCCTGGGTGAGGGCCATTGTTTTTGGATTCCATTTCTTCCTCTTTCTGATTTTCTTCCTCATTTCGCAGGAGAACTTCAAGGTACTTCATCAGTAAGGGTGCAAAGGAGGTAGACTTTCTGGAATCTTGCCTGTCAGAGAATGTCTTCATTTTGACTTTACTCTTGACAGTTTGGCTTGCTATGGAATTCTGGGTACAAACATTTTCCATATGTGAAGACATGGCCCCATAGGCTCCTAGCATTCAGTGTCATTGATGAAAAATCTGCTTGAAGTCAATTTCTCATCCCTTTTTAGTTGAGCCATTTATGATGACCTCATTTTATTTTCTCTCTGGGCACTTTTAATGTCTTCCCTCTATCCTTAATATTCCAAAATTTCACAAGATTGTGTCTAGATACAGGTTACATCAGGGGCTCCCAATCTCCAGACTTAGTTCTTTCTGGTCTTCCATCCTTTTTCTTTTAGTTCTTTACCTATATTTCATATGTTCTCTCTTTCAGAAGCTCCTAATGGGTAGATGTTGATGGTCTTTGTCTCTTTCTTCATTATTTTCTGCTGTTTCTTCTTGCTCTGTATCTGGGAGGTTTCCCTCACCTTTATTTTCTAGCCTGTCTACTGAATATTTTTAGCAGTCTTATTTCACTTTCAGTGGGATTTTTATTCTCAGAGTTTTCCCCTTCTTTGTAGCATCCTGTGTTCACCTTACAAATATACTTCAAATCTCTCTGAAGATATAGTAAGATTTTTACCATGTTAACTTTGTTTTCCTCTAGAGTTTTTTGTATGTTTTCAAATCTCCTAATTCTAATTGGTTACTTTTCTTACATGCTTCTCCCCTGGTTCCCTCCCTCCCCACCCCCATGCCCAGGGTCTGGGGATTCCTAGCTGACCATTTGCTTTTAAGAATCAATATATAACTGTTGACTTTTACAGGAGTTGGTGTGGGTTTCTTCTGCCATTGTAGGGTTCAGTCTTTTTCTCTAGTAAGCCTCTTCTATGACTGGAAGCACACGAGTACTTGGAGGAGGGGTTTCAACTGTTAGAGAATTAGCTGATAGGCTGGGGGTGGGGAGTCACTTATTTCCACAAAAAGAGAAATGCTGTTCTGAAGCACCAACTCCTACCTCTCCAAGGGCAGCTTACTTAATGCCTTTATACAAACAGCAACAATGACAACAGATTTTAAACTGGTACCAATAGTAGACTGCCTATGTTCTGTGCACAAGGATTGGGGTAGAATGGGATGGGGTTAATTTTAAAGCTAGAATAATTCTTTATGTAGATAGACTTTTCATGTGCCCAAGTCTCTTTGGGGTTGTGCTGTTTGGATCAGCTTATATTCACCTTCACTCTTCCATCCACTATCATGCTTCATCCAGTTTCTCTCCTCCAGAAATGTGTTGAGATCTTCGGTTATAACCAAATCCATTCAGTTGTCTTTGCTAAGATGTGTCAACTCTCTTTTGTATTTCTTGACTTCAATTTCAGTGGGGCCTGGAGAGGGAGGGGAAGTAAACTTATATGTTCAGTTCATCATCTTAAATTAAAAGTCCCACTGCAAGCTTTTAGACAGAGGGGTGACATGGATAGCTTTATGTTTTTAAAAGGTCCCCAGGGCTATACTGCTAAAGTAGAGGGCCAGAATGCATGCAAATATTGTTCTAAACACCTGAGGCTCTGGTTTCCATTCTGAGAACATGCAATGTCTGGGACTTCTGGGAGTCAGGCACTTGACCAAAATAACCCATCACTCAAAATCCAGTAAGCTAGTAGAAAGCTTTCTTGGAGCCCTAGACAGAATGACTGAAACCGGAAAAACCTGGAACCTAAAAGACTTGGATCGCACTAAAGGCACCACTGTCTTTTGAGAAGCACTTCAAGAGCCTACCTCAAATTCTTCCCTGAAGCTGGCATTTGGAATAAACAAAGGGACTTTTTGTTTCTGATAAAATTAGATGAAGAGTAAGTACAGGCAGCGAAGGCGCTGGCAAGCAGGGACATAAAAGTCCTTCTGCTGGCTGGGTGGTGTCTTCATTTACTCAGGTATTTGCTTATTCAAAGCACTTTAGTTACAAACACCCATTCTGTGATCAGAATGCCTGGGTTCGAATCCAACTTCTACCACTTATTAGTAATGTAGCCTTAGGCAATTTACTTGAGCTACATGAAATTCAGTTTGCTCATTCCTAAAATGGGAGCAATGAATTTCCATCTCATAAGATTATTGTGAAGATTAAATGGAATAATCTATATAAAGGAACCAGTACAATACTTAGCACATTCAACAACCCACTAGTTGATAGCAATTATTTTAAATGTTGAATGAATATTCAACATGTATATTTAAAGCACCTAGATGACAGATACTCATAAAGTAAGGGAAAATAATTCTAGGACTGAGAAATGACATGATAAAAGAATCCAAAGAAAAACATTATCTAGGTCAAATCCCACTGTCTGTGTATCCGCTCACTTCCCAATAAAACACATAAAATAGTGTATTAAAACAACTACATAAAAAGGAGTAAGCTAACAGAGAACTGGCTTGATGTATCTTCAAGCCCCAACTCTAGTTAAAACTACAAAGAAATGGGAGGTTCTGAATAAGATTAGAAGAAAAATTAAGAACATCTTTGAATGTGTTGCAATTAAATGAAATTTGGGTCGGTTATATCCAGGTATCTTGTTTCAAAGTGAAGATTCTATATGTGTGTGTGTAGTTGATCTGCCAAACTGGTAACTCTTGACAGTGACAGGAATCTGTCACTGTGGAAATGTGAGCACCCTCCCTACACCTGGTGCTCAACTGTCTGCTAAAGAGAAACACTCTTGTGGCATTGTTCTGGTTTTTCAAGTAATGCCCACTCTTGATTTAATTAAAGAAGGAGTTTCACCCGAAAGGTGGAATTGAATAAAAAGATCAAACCCCAAGTTGCTTTTAAAACCCCATTGTGAATTTAAAGCCAAGTGCCAGAGTGCTTTCAGAGGCTGGTGTATAAAGTGTAGGATGGGAGGGTCAAATTACACTGCATCTGTCAATGCCATCCAAAAGTGAGGGCTAGCTCTAGAATGATACTGAGTTAATGAGATAATAGTAATGGCCGCTGCCATCTTTTCAACACCTAACTGCCAAGTTCTGTTCTAAATACATTTAGAAGTACTGAACTTTAATCCTCACAATAATCCCATGAAATAGATCTTACTTTATAGAAGAGGAAATTGAGAGAGAGGGAAGTTCAGGAATTTGCCTAGAGTTATACAACTGAAGGGGAAAGAACCAGGCTTTGACACAGGAATTCTCCTGAGAGAGATGATGCTAGTAGCCTCTAGGCTCTGGGAAGAGAACGGGGCCACAGAGTAGCTCACTGCGCTGTGGACCAGCATGAAATGAGTGTCCCTTAGGGGTGCCACTGTGCACGTGCTGCATTCCCAGACCTCTTCAGTATGATTGGTCTGGGGCTCACGACAGCCCTGTGAGTCAGGGATTTTTATCCTCATCTCATGCATAAAGAAATGGGAGTACAGAGATAAAATGACTTTCCCAAGAGCTAACCCTAGCTACAGGCTCTTTCTGGTGCACCAGATTGCTTTGCAAGCTTTTAAAAAACTACCTAAGACCCAAAATACAGGAGTCATCAAGGAGCTGTCTGGCTATCACAGTAAATTTGTATTTCAGTTGGGTTCTATGGTCAGATTTTTGGAAAAACTGATCAAAATCAAAAGCCCAGAGAGTTCTCAGAGTGTTAGGATGAGAACTACTCTCTACGGGCTATGGCTGATGATGATGAACCTCTGGCCTAGAAGCAGGTGCCAAAGCTCTCAGAACTGGGCTAACACAGGCCCAGGAGGGAATCTGATAGCTGAGACCAGAGGAGCAAGACTCATAAATAGAAGGCCTGCCCCTGAGCAGTTCTGGCCCTGCTTTCTGCCGTGTGCTTAACCCACTTCCTAGAGACAGAAGTAGGTGATAAGGTACAGGGGCAGGAAGCCAAAGGGCAAGGCCAGAACCCTAAGAGACAGAGGTCGAGGAGCGAATCCCCATCTCTGCCTACCTCCCCAAACCTCTCTACCTGCCACCTCGCTGGGCACTCCTTACATCTGTGTGAGGAGGTATAATTTCATAATATTTTCCTTCCATTCAGGCAGATAGGCCAGGCTGGTAGCCACTTCCTTCTGGATAGGCCAGGCCCAGGCCTCAAAGAATGGAGCCAGATTCTTCTGCACTTGGTGGGAGAACATCTTCACCCACAGATTCATTTTGTCCACGTTGTCTGTGGGCAGGTTGGTCTGGTTCCTGTACTCAGTGAAGAGACGGATGAATGGCTCCCAACCAAAAGCCTCTTGTAGCTGGAAAGAGAAAGCAGCGGCAGGATGAGACACCTAGTCTATGAAAAGCCTCAACAAACACTATAATAGATGAACTTAATGTATTTAAGCCCCTTAAAACACTAGTTCCACATCTGTCACAGCCCCTCTCTCCTGTTTGGACTGTGTTAGGTCGTGGACAGTGTGGCTCTCATACTGACCTTAGGGAGGGCCTCTGAGGGAGCGCCGTGCTCAGCGCGACGTAGCCCTCAGTGAGTGATGGCTGTGGTGATGAGTATCAGTGTTTACCACCAGTTATTCCTGTATCTCGCTAGATCATGGAAGTGGCGATAGGTAACTGAATGAGGATTTGAAATGGGCCGAAGTAAAAAAAATCCTTCTCTCATAGTTGCAAAGTTAAACCCCAATAATTGAGGAACTCTTACCACTACGCTGACAAACTTCTCATCAATTAGAAGTCTATGTCAATTTGCAAGGCTGCTAAAATGGACTTCAGGAAAAAAAGAGTCTGGTAGAAGCAGAAGAGTACATATAGTCTAGGTAGCCAGAATTACCAGTAAGGCATAATTTCAGAAAAGGGCAGCCATCCTGCGGCCACCATGCCAGGCAGGGTTATGGGGGTTGGGGTAAGAGGCATCTAAACAGTTCCCCAGAACAACCTCAGGGAACTTTTGTCCCTGGGCTGAAGTGGTCCCAGTGACAAAGTGGGACCTTTGGTTCTCGTTCTCTCGTTCTCATGGCAGTGGGAATGAAGAGAGGGATTTGAGCAGGTGGGAGAACCACAACAGAGTGTGCCTGGCCTGAGGTTGAGTTCCAGAATCCAAAGTGATGAAAGTCTCCACAGTGAGCTGGGAGCTGGTCCAGGGACTCGGGGAGAGGACTGGGGAGCTGAGTGATCATTCAAAGGCCACCTCCGGGTCCAGGCCAGTGAGCATTCTGGGGTTGCTTGTAAGGTAGAAACTGAGGCATGGCCAAGTCATACTGAGAAGATGGTGTTCATCTAAGGAAAATAGGTCCTATCGCATATATGTGTGTGTGTAGGTGGGGAGGGGCGTTTGATTTTGGATAGCTATTAAATAGCATAGGTTGGTTTCACTCTCAGGCATGTCAGTCGAAGCCAGCTGTAGTAACTATATTTATCGTTCTACATGTGCCTCTGCTGGGTTTCCACCTTTCTCAGTGTTTTCTATCTACTCCTGTGAATCTCTTCAAAATCATGGGTAGGGCTCAGGCAGTTAAGTCTACTTCAAGGTCCTGCAAAGTGGTGCACTGATGGGCACATCCATTGGGTCTGTCACATGTGGGCTTGGTGAGGGTCTCCCAAGGCCTAGCGGGAGGGATAGAGGTGGTGGGTGGTCTCCCAGGGCACTTGAGTATTGCCTAACAATGCTGCTCAGGGGCCCCCACAGTACCTGTAAATACGTTTCCAGTGCAGTCCACGCATTCCAGTTTTTCACGTTGGGACCCTTGCCCAGGTAGATTCTGACTCTTTTCTCCCGAACTGGGGGCCACAGAGCAATATTGGCACGGCCTCGAGGAATGCCCAAGACGGTTTCATGCACATAAACACACCACAGGTTGCAGGTGGCCTCGGTGGTGTGCGGTGGGAATTCCCACTCCTGCCTCTGCTGGTTGCGGCCGAGCTCATGCACAGGGCCCCACAGCCCCTTGGTTCTGATGAGCTTCTCATTGATGAGCTCCTGCACAGATTCCAGATGGCACATGATGGGGTACCCTGCATGCATCCAGCCTGGAAAACACCGGAGGGAGGAAGAGAGGATTAGAGTGCCCCCACCCACCTTACAAAATCCTCTTCTGATCTCCCAAGTACCCCCTGTGATTTCCAAAACCTCCAGACACTCAGAAGGGCAATCTGAACCAGCCCTTCTGGGCTTTCCTCCTCATCCTCCCATCCTCAAATAATGTCTGCATCTTCACTCTGACCTGAGTGAGTGTGGCTTCAGGAGGGTGGGAGAGAAGCAGGTTACAAATAGCCATTTCTGTTACTATTCGGTTTTTCTATTTTTTTGAGATTGCCCTGTCTGTGTGAACTTGTGCCATTACATTCTTTTCTCAAAATTAAACACTCCTTGTGGGTGGCTCCCCTTTCATCATCTAGACCTGGAGTTGCCCACATCAACACCACTTTATTGTGATCATCTATGTAAGCCGAGAACACTAGGTCTAAAGAAATTTCCATTGTTCTTTAATTTTGATACACCCCGACTTTTCAGGTTTCTTGACACACTGGCAAAGACCTCTTTAGCAGTGTCTTCTTAAAGTTGTTAAATTCTGCTCCCAACAACTGTGACCTAGTTGAGGCCCTCCACCATTTTCACCCGCTCTGTGAAGCCCCCGGTAGACATCTGTGAAAGCTCACCACTTGGCACCATTCCCACTGTTTGATGGCATCTCTGACATTTTGACTTGAATTGTTACGTATTTTAACATATGGTGTTCATAGAGCTCCACAGCCTTTTTTATGGTACAGAATCTTGTCCTGCTTCCTCATATCATCAAGCTATCACGTTTAGTCTTCCTCCATATTTGTAGAAGATACAAACAATGTTATTTAACCATCCCGTAATGGTTGAGACATTTAGGTAGATTTCAGTTTTTTGGGGGAAGATGGCTGAGTCTATTTTCCTTAAATTTTTTCTTTTTTTACTTAAATAACAAGAATTATATCTCTTAGGTCTTGCTAGAAAAACATTTCACCCAGTTGGCTGCCCAGTGCATGGCTGTGCGGAGGCAGGCAGGCAGGCCCTTGCGGGCAGCCCGCGCGCACTGCGTACCCACCGACTGAGATCTGCACGTCGGCAACAATCCTCTGAGGCAGGCGCAGGGGGAAGGGCTCGGCCCCCAGCCGGGCTACAGCCCGCATCACATCGTCCCAGAGGCGGAGCAGTGGCTCGGGCTCCTCCAGGGCCCGCAGGTTTGCAGTGGGCACCGTCAGGATGATGTTATCTGTGGCCAGCTCTCCCCAGGGACCTGGATTCTCCTGGATACGCCTCTTCCACTCCTCCTGGGATGTCTCCCCTGGAAGAGAGGCCGTGGGCTTCAAACTCACTTTCCCAAATCCCTCCTGGTCAGACATACAACCTGAGCCCCAGGAGGAGAACTTCAAGGTCACAAACAGCCATATCCCCCTCTGTCCTTCTATGAAGTCCCCATGGACGTGGTTCGAACTTTATGTCCTTTGAATCTAAGGCAGCTTATCTTCTTTCCCTCCACCAGTCCTAATTTCTCTCTCTCCACCCCACACGGCTCCTCACCCCCAGCCCCTGTCCCCTAGGGGCTCCCTCCAGGGTTTCTACTCACCCAGCTTGTAGTATGGAGCATGCACAGCCCCTTTAACAGTGACAGGCACAGAACCCAGTTTGCTGCTCTGGGGCACAATGATGTAGAGGAGGCCACCCCAGAGGCAGGTGATGGATTTCGTGGGCTTGTCCAAGCAGCACCGGTTAGTCACGAGTGGGCCTCGGAACAGCTTGCTGGCCCTGGTCAGGTCATCAGTGTGGCAGCCAATCTGTACCTGAGCAGAGAGATCCCCCCACAGAGTCACCTTTGGGTGTGTGCAGGTGGAAGGGGAGAGCACCCAGGACGTGTGGGCAGGAAGGGTCACTGGGCCAGGATGCCGTGCAAGTCCCACCTTTCCACTGTTAATGAACAGCATGTGCTAAGCCCATGAAATTATATCATGAAAACTGTATGAAATTGTGCTATGTGGATTGAATGTGTGTAAACACCCTCCCAGGGGAGGCAAACAGCTCCACGAAGGGTGGTGCTGAGACGCTGATGTGAAGGGCACCCAGTGTAACCCATAGGCTAACTCTGGGGAGGGCCAACTCCCACTGAAGGACCCTGAGGCCTCTGTCTGATAGAATCCTAGGCTGCCTATTTCACAGTGGTGATTCTGTCAGTGGGAACTCGGGGGGGATTTTGTTGACTGAGAGGAGGCCCATGGGAGGCAGTGTGACTGGCTCACATGGTAGAGGGTTGATTCAGTTCTTCCTGTCCTTCCCCCGAAGCACCCTTCTTGGGCTGATAGAGGGACCTTGCACTCAGTGGAGCCCTGGGATTGTTTCCTGGGCTTTTGCTGAACAAGTTCCAGGAGAGACACAGGTACAGAATAGACCCTGGCCAGCACAATGCCTCATGGAGCAAGATGGTGACCTCATTTGTGACAGGGGTGTGTGCATGTGACGTGCCAGAGCCGAAGGTGGTCTGGGGGAGCAAGACAGACTCTGGTGTTTCAGGGAAAAAGGCAGAGCCTAGAACTAGCCTTTGTGCTACCCTGGGAGATACCTATGGGGATTGAAGGTGAACTGAGATTTCCTGAATCCTACTGTGTGCTAAGGCTCCTCCATGTGGAACCTTGCTTATTCCTTTCCTATGACATAGGTTAAAAGCACAAAAGTTAAGAGCCGGAAGTTGCCTAGGTTTTAGTCCTTGGCTCTGAAATGTATCAAATTCATACATTTAAATCAACCAGTTAGCTGTTCTGCATTTCAGTCGCCTCATCCTGAAGATGAGGTAAAAGTCCATGGCCCATATTGCCAGCAGGGTTTTAAGAGGATTGGTAAGATGTCATCTGGGCTCTGGGCTCCATGATGAGACGGGGCATGACCGTACCTTCAGGTCAGCAGAGGAAGCAGCTTCAGGCAGTGAGACCTCTATAATTTGCCTTCCAGGTATGTAGAGGCCGGTGCTCATCCAGCAGTATCTGGTGCCTGCCATAAGCACAGAGGGCAGACTGTACCCCTCTTCCATGGCCCCATCTCCACCCGGCATTCCCACAGCCCCACCATCCTGCCCTGACTCAACTCGTGCAAACATTACCTAAACCCCAACCCCTAGCATCTTGAAAGCACAGCAAAGGATGGAGCTGGCCTTCTGGAGGCGCTAGATCCCTGAAATGAGCTGCCAAAGCCCTCGGGCCCCATAGGCCCCATGCCAGGCTCTTACCCCTCATTGCGTACCTGGATTGTTGCAGTTGACCTCAACAGTGATAGGCGATTCCGAGGGGCGCAGGTAGGGGCTGCTGTACATGTCATCGATTTCTGGGACTAGCAGAGACAGGTCACTTCCAGAGTGGGCCAGACCAGTGGCCAGGGAAAGCATAGCACCCCTGCAGCAGTCGTTGATCACCGGGTTCTCCCGGGTGGCCACCGGAAGCCGATAGCGACTTAGCAGCTTCCTCAGGAGCCGGTGCACAGACATGTAGGCAGGGATCTCTTCTGCGGGTATCTGCAGGAAGGCCGCGCCATCCGGCCCCAGCTTGGCCAGCCAGCCCTTTTCCACGTTCCCTCTCTTCCTGCCCATGATGACCTGGAACTCAGCCAGGGTGGAGCGGAAGTGATAGGTCCTTATCCCTGCTTTGGGAGTACGAAAGGGCCCTGGATTGAGGCTTTGGCTTGTGATGCTGATGCCAAAGGGGTTGAGGAGGAGGTTCCCTGGGAACCGAGCCAGAGGGGACACTCCGGGGTTCTTGAAGGCCCACCACCAGGCTTGGGCTCCCACAAACAGGCCCCCACCCTCTGCTACAAACTCCTGCAGCTCTTTGACCCCCACATCACTCACAGGTTCAAAGCAGTAGACACTTGCATCACTGGTCAGATTGGGCTCAATGCTGGTATCTATGCCCCCTACTGCAAGCAGGCTGCTCAGTGTCCTCAGTTCTGTTTGCACCACAATCTTGCCCCTGCGGCCCCCGTCCAGCCAGCGCACGGCATTGAGCAGAAAGGGGCCCAGTTTACCAACAGTGAATAATACCTTGTGGCCAGTCACAACCACACGGCCCTTGCCATAGCGGGCAGCCGCTATAACACAGCCGTGGTAGGAATCTAACCCCAGGGGAAAGGCCAGAGCCCCGTGCACCAGCAGCTGCGATGGGAAACAATCCGAGTTGCTGATGTCCAGCTCTGAAATGCCATGCAGGAGCTCCTCTCTGTCCTCGGAGAGATCATCTTCACAACTGCAAGAGACATGTTCTCTATTACAGGAGGGGGCCTGCATAATGCTCTTCCAACAGTACCCCCCAAATAGCAAGCGTCGGCTTTACTACAGGGATCACTTTTAGCCTTACAGGAGGACTTGGAGAACAAACTGGGCAGATCTGACCTCACTGGTGTTGAGTCTGTTTGAGGGAAGATGCAGGGACATTAACTCTCTCTGCTTATTCTCAGAGTACAGATTCTCCAGAGGAGCCTCAAAGGAAGCCCTGCTGTGTTTACCTAATAATGTTTCTTAAATATTCTGGATTTAAGTGTTCATTTCAGCCTTTTAAACATTATATAAATAGCTTTCATACTTATGAGGAGGGAGTCTTGTTTATAAATTTCATGCATCTGATTTTCTGCAAATAAAGTCAAGGGAGAGTTGAGCTTGTGGCGCCAGTAAAGAACCACTATTATCTCAAAAAGTGGGGCACTGGAGCTGAGTGGCAACTTGAGTTGAGGTTCCTTGAACCCAGCAGGACTGTCTACACCCAGCTTCCACCCACAGGAGTGATGCATGTTCATGCTATAGGGTTTTTCCATGCACCATCTGTTCCTGTCTATGGGTAACAAACCCCTGTAAGATCTCAGACACCCATAACCCCCAAGTGAGAGATGCAGCCCTGGATACCCAGTGGGACCATTAGGGGGTAAGAGTTGGAGGGACCTCTACCTTGAGATCCTAGAGCTCGTTACACCACTTTTGTTATAAAGCTGTGGCAATTATATGGTCAGAAGGTAATGGCACAGAAGTGCTGGAAGCCAGGGGTCAGGTAGAAAGCATATCTGCAGTATTTGTACTGCACTCTCTGTGGTTGGGAGAACGCTAATTAACCAAAGAGGAAGCTGTAGTCCTCTTAGCAGGTGCAGTCCTTCCCTGAAGATAACGGTACCACCCTACTAGCTGACTCTCTGCTCCTTGAAGCACTGACCATTAAGGTCATTCAGCTAGCTCTTCTTGCTTGGATTCCAAGTTCGCCAAACTACCTTGTGATTATAATCTTGCTTCCATGATCATCTATCTAAGGAAAGAAGTCATTACCAAGCCAACCAGAATGTTCTAGTTTTGTGACATTTATACTTTCTCAAGCAACGTCTTGGACAAATCTATCTTTAATTTGGTGATTGTAAAGCTTAAACATTCATTTTGAAAATTTTTAGAACTTTAAATGTGTATAAAATTAAATGGAAAATGTGTTTAAATTCCTTTAAGGAGTTTCTAAATTTTATGCAATTAATTGTTTTGAAAATGAAGTCAATGAAGAGTTGAGTTTCTGTGTTTTAAATTAATACACTGGCATTAAAATTTATACACTAGCCTATTATGACAGGATGAGCAATACTGAATATGCAAAGTTGAGACGCAGACACTGAGTCACCAGAACTTCACCTGGACGATGAGCCTGGGTGAGGCCCTGCTCACGCTGACCCAGGAGGGCATCCTCAGAGACATATGACTGCTGTTTCCAATAATCATGACTTACATGCAAATAATTGTTTCATCACTTGAAAAAAATCTGAACTGGATTTTTACTTCTGTTTCTCATGCTCTTTAAAGGAAACAAGGCATTAAAATAAGAATAAATCCATGATAGCACTGGATTTTGAGAAGGATGCAGTCAACAAACTGAGACAATGAGGCATTCATAGAAAATATAAATCAAATAGAATCAGATTTATCAGAAACCCATGTAAACAAAAGAATCTGTAACTGCATATATGTGAAAGAGAAGATCAAGAAAACAAAAGTAACAAGCATCACCATCTGTCTTGAGAAAATCACTTCTCTGCTTTCTTTGAGAAATACCAGTAATCAGTAATGATCATCTATATAATTTCAGTGCCATTTAACATTTAAATAAACAAGAATCACCAAATATTTGATGTAAATTAACAGCATGAAAGAGAAGCACCAAACAATGAGAAAACCAACTCCCAAGGAAATAACAGTGATAATGGAGAAGAAAGTCCTAAATAAACATTTTACATCATTGGAGAGTTTTGAGATGATATATTCTCTCTCAAAAGCAAAATGGGACAGGTTGCTACCAAAAGTTACTAATTAAAACGAGAATATAATTACCAAACATATAATCTCAATTTTAAATACATGAGCAAAAAATAAGTCTTGATGAAGATGAAGACTGTGAATAAGTCAACAGGAAAATGGAGTCAAGTGATTCTTCCAGAGCAGTGGTGAAGGAAAAAAAGGTAAACATTAGCAGAAAAAAGTTAAGAAATAATGAAGAAAAGATCAGAAGATTTAACATCTAGCAAGCAGGTGTTCCAAAAGCAGAGAACAAAGTAGAAAGACATAAAATTAAATGACAATTTACTTGCACCAAAAAACCAGATTTGAGTTTTCTTAGAATGAAATGGTTATCTGAATGCAAAGCAGCATAAATGAAATGAAGTCCAGTATCTAGTCGATTACTGGTAATGACCTTCAAAAAACAATAAAAGAGAAGAAAAAGACTTAAAGGCTGCCAAGAAGAAAAAACAGACAAATTACCTATAAAGAAATAAGTGAAACAAGTACCCTAAAAGTAGTATTTTACAGTAGTGAAAATACTCTCTATGATACACAGCTGTGTAAGACTTATCACTGGCACATGGGGATTCTGAAACAATGTCAAAAGGGCTTATAAAATTTACCACGCATGAAAATTTTCCCAAGAATTTACTTGAGGTTACGCTGTATGTCTACAGGAACAAAAATAAACACAATAGAGGAACAAATTGACTACATCAAATAGTAGTGGGCCGGTATGATTTATAACTGATGCTGAAGACCTGATAAAGGTCCCGAGACATGTGATGCAACTGGTAAGAAATATTTCCAAACTAGTAGAGCCATGGAGTTAAAAAGAAAGTAAGGAAAAAAATAAAACTCAGGCAAAACCAAATTGGAACCAAAATACCATATGATTTCAACCAAACATGGGTGGGATGGGGTGAGCATGGACAGCATGAGAATGAGACAAATGGAGTTCTTGTTTTGAATGGAGAGGTAGATTATGAAAACTATTAATTCTCAACTCAAACATAAAAATATCAGTTAATTGAAAAATAAAGGTAATGGTGAATATGGTTATTAGTATATAATAAAGGAGGCATCTTACATTACTGGGAAAAGATATTTTCATAAATGCTGTTTGGCATAACTGTACAGTCATTTGGGAACAGATAAACTGGCCCTCTACTTCACACAATACATTCAAAAAAAGATTCCAAATGCATCAGAGATATATTTAAAAAATGAAACCACACAAATACTAAAAGAAACCAAAAGTGAAATATTTTATAATCAGAATGTGAGGAAAGGCTTTCTAGCTATGACTCAAAATCAGATACAAAAATAGAAAAGATTGATGAAGTCAGCTACGTTAACATTTTTGAATGGGTAATAATCTTCTATCAGATGTGTGTTTTGCAAATATTTTCTCCTAGCCTGTGGCCTGCCTTCTCATTCTCTTGATATTGTCTTTTGCAGAGCAGTTTTTAATTTCAGTGAAGTCCAGCCTATTAGTTATTTCTTTCATGGACTCTTGGTGTTTTATCTAAAAAGTCATAGCTATATTCAAGGTCATCTAAGTTTTCTCCTGTTCTTTTCTAGGAGCTTTACAGTTTTATGTTTTAGATTTAGGTCTGTGATCCATGTTGAGTTGATTTTTGTGAAGGCTGAGGTCTGTGCTTATTCATTTCCTTGTATGTGGATGTGCAGTTCTAGCATCATTTCTGGAAAGAATTTTTTGCTCTATTGTATTGCCTTTTACTCCTTTGTCAAAGATCAGTTGACTGTATTTAAATGGGCCTGTTTCTGGTCTCTGTTCTGCCCAGTTGGTCTGTTTGTCTGTCTTTCACCAGTTCCTGTGATTACTGTGGTCATACAATAAGTCTTGAAGCTTGGTAGTGTCAGTCTTCCGTTGTGCTCTCCTACAATATTGTGCCGAACATGCCAATTTTAAAAGATCAAGTTCATTGACATGAGAAAATTCAGCCATTTAAGCATACATCTTGATGAGTTTTTGCTGTATTAAATCCTTGTGCAATCACAACAAAAAACACATTTCTGTCACCACAAAAAGCTGCCTTTTTCCCCATCCCAGTCAATCTAGCCCTCAGGGAACTATGGATGTGCTTGATTTCAGTGTAGATTAGATTTTCCTTTCTAAAGTTTCATATAAATGTGCTTGTAACATATGCCTTGTGTGTTTGGCTTCTTTCACTTAGAATAGTTTTTTTTTTTTGAGTCACTCGTTGTTGAGCCTTCATCCCTTTTATTGCTGAGTAGTATGCTGCTGGGCGGGTATACCAACATTTTTTTAATACATTCATCTGTTGATGGGTATTTGGGGAGCTTCCATTTTGGAGCTTGCTGCCATGAACATTCATATACAGGTTTTTGTGGGGATATGTTTTCATTTCTTTTAGGTACTTAGAGATGAAGTGGCTGAGTGGTATCTAAGTGCAAATGGCATTATAAGAAACTGCCAAACTGTTTACATTCTCAACAGCAATGTATGAGAGTTCCAGTTGCTCCACATTCTTGCTAACACTTGGTTTGTGAGTCTTTTTGATTTTAGCCATTCTAGTGGGGGTGTCTAATTGTGATTTTAATTTTCATTTCTCTGATGACTAATAATGTTGAAAATCTTTTCATGGGCCAATTGGCCTTTCTTATGTTATCTTCTGTGAAGTATGTTAAAATATTTTACCCCCTTTATCTGTTTTTTTTACTGAGATGTCTTTTTCTTGAGATTTTTAAGAGTTCTCTCTGTATTCTGAATGCATGTCCATTGTCAGATATAAGTATGGCAAATATGTTTTCCAAGCTGTGGCTTGCCTTTTTATTTTCTTAATGCTGTCTGTTGAACTGTATAAGTTACTTAAACTTTTTTTAAAATCTAGTTCAGTTTATCAATCTTTTCCTCTTATGGTTCAGGTACTTTTTGTGTCCTCTTCAGGCAATCTTTGCCTACTGCAAGATCACAGACATTTTCTCTTATGTACTCATTAAGAAGTTACTGAGTTTTAGCTTCTTTTTTTTTGTTGTTGCATTTAGGTATAGATCTATTTTTAATTACTTGTTTTGTATGGAGTGAGATAAATGTCAAGATGCACTTTTTTTCCATAAGGGTACCATGTTGTTCAGAACCATATGTTGAAAAGATTCTCTATTCCTCATATAATAAAAATATTGAGTGTTCTGATCAGTCAACATGGTGTATTTCTCCATTTCTTTTATTTAATTTCTCCCAGTGATGTTTTGTAGTTTTCAGCACACAGGTCTTCAAACATATTTTATTAAATTTATCTGTTGGTATTTCTTAATAATCTTGAATTCACAAGACTATTTGTGTATAATATCCCTGCACTATCTTTCAAATTAAAGGGGATATATAAAATCAACTTACAATGTTTGTCAGTTCAGGTTTCAAAGGGGTGTTTTCAAGCCAAGGAATTTGGAGCACGTGGACATTTTAAGAGCATGACCATCTGTGCAACATTCTTTTCCATGCATCTCTGATGACGTTGTGAAAACCACACTCTCCATGGAGTGACAGCTAAATGGGGAGAAGGACCTTCTATTCCAACACTTTCCTTATACAGGGAAAAAAAGACTTGCAAGGACCTGGTAAGGTCACAGTACAGTTACTGGCAGGAGATTCTGGGTTTCAAGGTTCTACTGAACCACAGCATGGCAGCCCTCTTCCTACAACAGTGACTTGGGTTTTGCTATTTCTTCTGGGTCTGGTTATTGAAGATGTTTCTGTACTACTAATTCTCAGATCTTTGGAAGTCATTTTTATGAAATAAGAAATGCCTGGGATATGGAATATAATAAATGCTGACTAAATGAATGGATGAATGACCAACACAGAGTTAGAACTCTTTAATAGAAATCTGAGAATTGAGTTAAAAGGAGACAAGGGCCCTCTTATCCAAAAGACAGAGTAGACACACTTCTGGTTGATTCTCCTGAAACCTACCTCAAATTGGTTATCTAATGATATGTTTAATCTGCATCACATCCTTTATTGGTAAATCCAGTTCAGTCGCTAGTACCTTTTTTGTTAAATGTATAAAGTGGGTAAAATCAATCATGATGATATGTCAGTTTGGTGGAGGACATAGGAAAAAATATATGAGTTAAGATGTCAATACCTTATACAACTGAAACAACATACATGATTTGGGGCAAGGCAGCATAATGATGGGTGTAAATTTTCAATGGTTGGGAATGATACTCATGACATTATACACATCATATATACCATTTTGTGGAGGCTGGATGTCAAAATAAAGTATTTTAGGTATTTTGGGCATGTTTCTTAATTCACTGAATCCTTACAGCTACTCTGAAAGGTAGTCATTATTAGCCCCACTTTAGACATGAGGCTTAGAGAAGTCACCTGTGGCACAAGGTTACAGAGGAAGCACCAGGCAGAGCTTGGGAACTTACTAACATCTGCCTTTTCGGAAGTTTGTGCTTTTCCCAGGTTTTATGAAATCTCTTACTAGAATCCTGAGTCCTGCAACAAGGATGCAAGTAGTTCATGAAAATGGATCCAGGGTTTGTTCAAGTGAAATACTTAGTAGAAAGAAGGTGTGACTAGTTTTGCACACAAAGGACAATAGCCACTGCCCTGGGAGCTGGAGGTACAGCAGAGCCCCTAAGAATAAAGCTGAGCAGGGCCAGCAGTGCTCATGGTTTTATGTCTTAGGGTTTGATTTTCCTGATCATAAAAGTAGACCTCTTCTGATAAAAATCTGATTGATCTTGATAAGACCTGCAGGCAGTTTACTCTTTTAGAAAGTCGAGAGAATTCTAAGATTTATTTAGTATTTAATTTAGTAAGAAATGTGCAAGTAATAAGATTAAAGCTATCTTAATTCACACTCTCATGTTCAAATGAGGGTTTAAAAGTAAATAACGAGATATTTTGACAGAGGAACTAAATCCAAAGGGGCTTTCACTCTGAACCTCCCTCAGCCTATGGTGGAAGTGATCTTCCTTCTTGAATTCTAATACAAGCATTTTGGTGTCTTGTATTGTCTACTATTTCTAAAATGCTTTGAAATATATTCTATATAATATTACCTATTATGACAAGAGTGGAGAAAGATCTAAATGCTCAACAGTAGGAAAATGATTAAATAAATAAGAGCTATTATTAAGAAAACTGGGGTGAGGAGGAGAAGGTTTTTTTGTTTTCTCTTTTTCCCTACTAATCTCAACATATGCATTTAATCAGTATTTCATATATCACACATACCCTTTTGCACCTTTCACTTTCCTCTCTTTACTACATCTCAGTCAGTCACCTCAGGAAAATCACTATTGCCATTGTCAATCCATACATAGGTCAAAAAAATGACCCACCTAACACGTGAATAATGCTGATATATCTGTATAAGCAAAGAGTTAGGAGATGTGATGCAGTCTTACCTAGTAAATAACCAATACTAATAAACCGTCATCTCCACAAAAGATTCTATATACTCCCTTTATTTAGTCTAAATTTCCTTCAAGCATTAGCCTTCAAGTTGATTTCATGTGTGTGCACACACATAATCCAACTGGCTTCAAAATTCAGAATCATTGACAATGAGAGATGAGTTAGGTATAGCTGAAGAATAAAGAGGTATTGTTTTGGTAGAGAAAAACATCTTTGGAGACAACTAAGGGGGATTAGGCTGTTAAATGTAATTATGTCTAAGGCTTACCTTCCTGTTCCTTAGGTAGAAGGTAATTGGTAAGCTGAAGTTTGATCCATTTGATCAATCACTATGTGTCTTGAGTAACTGTCTTTTGTTATTGCACATGTGAGAATGCAGTTGTGGGTTGTTCCAGGGATTCCTATGCCAACAAGAGGCCCCAGCTCATTTCATTCCCTGTGTTTCTAAAGTAACCCTGGTGGGCCTGCCTCACCCAATCCTACATTACTTTGTTCTCACTGGCAGAAATACCAGTGCTGTTTGCTCCAAGGTGCTGAGTTTTAATATACAATATAGGGTGTGCCCTGGTGCACCTTTTATACTCCTGGGACTACTCCAGCTTCTAATCTCCATCCTTCCTCCATCCAGTCAGTCACCGTCCAACAAATGATCACTGAGTGCTTCCTAACCTGCTGTATGTCTAGCAGTGTATGAGGGCACGGAGCACAGCGTGAACAGAACAGGCTGGGCGGTACTCTCAAGGAACTTTCTGTAGCTTGTCTCTGCACCCGTCACCTGCCTCCTTCATTCTCCCACATCGGGTGTTTGGCCCCCAGAGATGAAATCCTTTCCTAACAGCTGGATTTAGCACACACAACTTGTGGCATCTTGTCTTCTATCTCTACTTCTGGATCCTCTAGTTCTTACTTCCATCCTTATCCCATCGGGCTGGACATCAGAATTTTTCTCACAGCTCTCTAGACTTCGTCTTACAGGATCCCCTGTGTCCAGTTTCCTTTTCCTCACATTTCAATTGAAAGCAAACTTCTGTATGAACTTTCCTGGATTAGCAATACCAACTCCGGGATTTAGCAATATATTTTGCTAAGCTAGATGCTAGGGGATATAATGGTCACTAACAAGTTTCTTCCCTCAAAAAGCGAAGTGGACTGGTCTGAGGAGGACACAGCAACAGGCACCTTGTGCCCCCTGTGCTTCAGGATATTTAAAAAATCTGGTTGATGGTGAATCCATGCCTGAATACCAAGTTCTTTTCTATTAGCCTGGGGGCAGCCTAGAGACAAGAATCCTGTCTGCTTTTTAACCTAGGACCAAATCCCCATGGGGGCAGTGCACTCACCTAACTAAGACTGGGATCTTGGGCATCTTCTTAGAGACTTTAAAGAAACTTGTGTCCCCTTTGTTGTCGGTGAAGTACACTCCAGCCACACTGGTCACGAGGTTGCCTGGGAACGTGAACAGAACCCTTTCATCATCGCCCTGGTTGGCCCAGTCCCAGGCCTGGCCTCCAATGAGCAAGCCCCCTCCACGTTTCATAAACTTGACCAACTTTTCACTCATGGTTTCACTGTAGGCATCAATACAGTAAACCCCCAGGGAGTCTTTCACTTCTGGCTCAATCTTCACCTCCATGCCAGAGCCCTCGAGGATCTTGGCCAGGGGGGCCAGAGATGGGTGTACGCCAATGGGAGCCCCAGGGGAAGAACAAAGCCAGCCCACTGCATTGAGGAGAAAGGTACTGAGCTGGGCTTCCACCAAGTAGTCCTCATGGGACACCACCACCAGGCGGCCTCGGCCATAGGAGGAGGCAGCAATGAGGACCTGGCCCATGTCATTCACCATCACCGGGAAGGAGGCCTCTCCAATAAGAAGCAGTTCACATGGGATGGCATCTTCAGGGACATCCCAGCTTGTCACTCCATTCATAAGGGCCTCAAAGGCAGCAGAGGGAGTCGCCATGGCTGGACTGACTTCTGCAAGGAGGAAAGCAAAGACTCAGTTTGGTGAAGAATACACAAACAAATCCACAGACAAGCCGAGCAGTTCATTCCTCCAGTAGCTGAGGCAATTCTTCCGATTCTGAGGATGGGACTGACAGTGAAATGACCCAAGCATTCACAGGGTGCGAGTGTCTTCAGCTCAGGAGACCCCATTGTACCCTGTCCTGTCCTCTTAAATGCTCACAGTCAAACTAAGAGCTCGACATTGTCAGAGAAAACGTTCATTGTCAAGGTAATAGGGCAAGGCAGTTACGAGCTCAGGCTCTGGAGTTGGGCTGTCTCGGTCTGAATCTCAGCTCTGCTGCTTACTACTAACTGTGAGATGGGGCAACACATCTCAGACTTGGTTTCCTTATCCATTAGGTACGGATGACAGTTATCTAGCATACGGCTGTCCTGAGGATTAAAGGAAGTACATAGATTAAATGCCTTTCAATTATTTTTATAAATATATACACATGTAGATGCACATACAAATGCATATTTGGTTAAGAGTAAACTATTTAAATATGTGCACAATAGAGAATTCTTATAAAGTGAACAAAAACATAACCTAAGTTAGATTTTTAAATTATTGGATTGAGCATTTAATGATGCTGATATTGTAGTTTCTATACTTCGGAGCCAGTACAAATACTAACATTCATCATTATTACATTTAGTTCTCAAGGATTTCTATGGGCCCTGCGCCTTCCCCAGGCATGGATGGAAAGGCCCTGGTCCTGATGCCATTGGTCACGTCAAGACCCCTACTGAGCAAGCACTCTACCACTGGCAGCAGTTTCTAAAACTAAAGAAGTCTTCCGTTCTTTCCCTCCTTTCTAGCTCCTATTACGTAAATTCTGTCAGCTCGATGTCCCTAGTTGTAAGAGACTAGGTCTACCTCAGAGAACTGTTGAGGAGGTATCAATCAGCAAGCAATTAGTTAATAAGAGCTCGTCTCTTCCCTGCTCTTCCAGATGTCCACAGATAACCAGAACATCAAACTGCACAAAGTCACACTTGTGCCCCTTCTCCCTCCCAGCTGGTCATGTCCTGTCAGTGTCCTCATTCCGTTGCCTATCACACTGCCATTAACCTAGTTCGGGTCCTTAATGACTCATTCCTCAACTAAACTGATCCGGTTTCTAAGTCACCAGTATTGTATCACCTTTACTCTTCTAAAGCCACTGGAGGTGTTATTTCCCAGAGAGAAGTCCCATCCCTTTGTCCCTGGGGTAAACCTGACGCCTCCACCCTGGAGTGTAAGGCCTCCAGGGCTGCTTGCCGCTTACCTTTTCTAGCCATATCTCCTGCCACTTAACCTCTCTGCGGCTTCCAGGCACTTGGCATCCCCTGGACAGGCCCTGCTTTCATTTCAGATTTGCTTTTGATTCACTTTCCATCCTGATCTCTCTCCCATGTCTTTTTAATCTATGGAAATCCTCACCTAGGAGAAGATACCCATAGAAGAGGAAATTTAAATGGCCAATCAGTCTATGAAAGTATGCTCAATGTTTCATTACAGCAGTGTACTTTGGAAATAGATTCCTGGTTGTGAATGTAGACCACTAGCTAACACAATAATAGTTCCATGATAATAATCAGTAGACAGACTTCATTTATTCAGTAATTAACTCATTTATTTAAACATGTGCATCATTAATTTTACATTCCACTTAAGATTATTTTATTCTTTATTCTCCAAATTGTTTCTATTCCTGAAACTTGTGCACTGTTATCTATTTATATACTCCATTTACAAATAGTTATGTGCAGAGTGTGTCTGTTTCCTGCCATTTTAAATGGATCACTTATTTGTGATATCTTAAGATTTGCTTTTGAATGGTTCATTATATATTTGACCTTTATGTCATATTTATGACATATTTATGTCCTTTAGGACTATATGTAGATTTTGTATACTTTTATAATGAAAATTAAAATATAAATGTTCTATTTCACTTTTCTAATTAATTAGAAATATACCCATTATTTTATCACATGGATTTAGTTGAGTCATAAAAAAGTATTTGAACTTATTAGTTATGAATAAATTGAATCAACATTTGATAATTTGTGAATCAAACTTGTATTTCACATGATTTTTATTTAAGAATTTCAGTGTAAAAAGCACTAGTTGGAAGCATGACTTTAAAAAATAATTTGCTAGTATTTTAGAATAATCTGACAGAAATAGAAAAATTACTATTTTATAATTATGGAAGTCTTAATATAATGAATTGCTTTAGCTAATGGACACAAATGCTTGAAAATGTTTTTTCAGTAAGGACAGCAGTTAGCTAAAAAGACAGGAACAGTTTGAAGCTCATTTGCATCTGGATCGAGAAAAAATTGATTCATGTTCTCAGCACTTGTTCTAATTCATAGTTTTCTCCCTGTCCTGTAGGAGGTTGATTAAAATATGTCCTAATGGCAAAAGAAAAAAAAAAGAAAGTATGCTCAATCTCACTAGTCAGACAACTGGAAATATAATGTATGTTACTCATAAGATTGTCAAAAAAGTAGCAAAGGAGAAAGAAAAGAAGGTAAGACATTACAAATAATAATGTCCAGTGTCCAAAAGGCCATGGGGACACTATCCACAGTTTGCTAGAAGGATGAGAAGCTGAAAGCAATCTGACAATGGCAACTCGGTTTCAAAGGTGTGCCTGTCCTTCAACCAGCAATCCCTCTTCTGATTACCTTTCTTGCTGGATTATGAGCAGTGGTATTAAAGATATACGTACAAGGATGCTCATTGCCACACGGAACTACAGGTGGATGCAGGCAAGTGAAAAAACTAGATAAACAACAAGAAATGTTTCCTAGACCCATTTTTGACTCCTGTGGGTTCAGGATCTCTACTCCAGAGCCGCATCTATCCAGCGTCCACATTTTCCGTAGTCCCTTCCATACCTGCCTCTGGGCTGCAGTGGTGGCCCAAGGTGACGGGGTTTTGGCAGGGAACCCCGGAGCTCCCTTCTCTCTGCCGGTTTCCCTGCTCCTGCAGTGTCAGCCTGAGTCTGAAACCAATGCTGTGAGTGTGGCTAGGTCACTTTTGAGTTGGAGAGTGTCTGTAATAAAATATGGTAATCTGTATTGCAGAATAGCTACTATAATGATGAGTTAAATCTATTGTGCATCTACATAGAAAAATGCCCTAGATGTATTTTAAGTAAAAATGTCAAGTCACTGTATGTAGGACACAAACCTATTTTTGTGTGAACAAGATAATAGTAATAATAATATTAGTGGTAGTACTAGTAATTTTAGTAGTAGTAATGACAATACAGTGCCTACCAGGTTGCAAGCATTATTATAAGTGTTTTTACATTATTTAATCCTGATAGTAATCCTATGAGGTATGTACTATCACTATCCCCATTTTGTAGATGGGCAAAAAAAGTCAGAGAATTTGTTGCTTGCTAAAGTCGCATAGGCAATAAGTGGTAGATCCAGGACTCAAACCCGGAGTCCATGTTCCCAAGAACTAGAACTATATAAGCATGTGAAATACCAGAATTTTTATACATTAAAACTCCATGGAGGCCACATTTTACCTTAGTAACACTGATCGCATTAGGAATGGAAGAGGTGAACAGTATTCTTTCTCTTTATATGAGTCTGCATCCTTTGAATTGTATATACTATCACAAGCAACTCAGCTAACATAAATCCAATAAAGTAAACACATTAAATGATTGAGTATATGAATGACTAGATTGCTCAGTTGGTCCTATCTCCCCCATCCTAAACTGTCTTTCTTCATCTCCCAGCAGGTTGTGCATTTACCCACCATTAAATTGGGTTTCCTCCACTTTGGGGCTCCTTGAACTTTGCAGCTGATTCTGTTTCTACTTTCACCAGCTATCAGTGACTCCAGCTCTGGACTTCTGAGCCAAACTCTTCCCCTTTATGCCTGAATCTGTTTGTTCTCCTAGTGTGGTGAGCTCAGATGGACACAGCCTGGGGGAATGTCCTTTACTTCTCTCCCAAAGTCCTTCCACAGCTCCTGCTCCTGCTCTCTCTCCTCGGGGCCAACTCTGGCCTCTTTCAGCTTGTTGCACCTCTAAAGCAGAAGGTCCCCCAGGCACATATACCCTACCCCCTACCACAGTGGCCCCATGCCACCTACCTGGGGTATCCCTTCAAGAGGTGCATTTGGAAGGGAAGGAATGTAGTGGGCCTGTCTTGGCTATTGCACCATGTCCTGAATTATGATTTGATTTCAAATCCCCCAAGTAGGTAAGTGTGTGAGGTCAGGGGATATGTTTTAGTCTTTGGACTCCCCAGAGAATAAACAGGTACTCCTTGGATGGTTGAGCAAGTGATGGATGTGCGGGTAAGGGCAACCCAGGATCCCTTCCTCAGCAAACAGCTACCCTGGCCTTGGCAAACGACTCATCGCAGACATCCAATTGACAGGTTTTCTTCTTCAAGCTGTTTCCTTCCATGAACTCCTAGCTTCTTTTTCCTTATACGCCCAACATCTTTTCCAAAGTCTTTTGACTTCTACTTAGCTAGAATTAGGGCAGGTTCAACATCTTTTGCATTCTGTCCTACGTATTTCTGGCTCGATCTTATTTATTTGATTTTCACTTAAAAATGGTTTAATTCATACATTAAAAGAGTATGTGATACATGTGGAAGGATACAGACAATAAAATAATAATAAAACAATTAAAAAAATTCAACTCATATACCTGCCACCCAGCTTAAAAAATAGACCATTCCCAATATCTTCGAGATATTAAATAGACCATTAAAAAATAGACCATTCCCAATATCTTCTAGAGGCCCTTCCCGATCAATCCTAAAAATGAGCAGGATTTTGAACTTTGCTTTTTCCATTTCCCTCTTTTGATCATACTATATTCCCTTCTAAATTCCTGAGTTCTCCGGGGCCCTCTTTCTCCCTCATATTTGCTCACTTTTCTCACAATGTAACTCTAAGGAGAATAGCATAATGCAAGGGCCTTGACTGGGAGTGGGAACTGGGTTTAAAAAAAAAATCCAGGTTATGCCTCTTGCTAGCTGTTGATCTGCCTACATCAGGGGGCATCCTATCATATGGACAACATGGGAGACAGGATGTCCTCAACTCAGAGGGGCTGTCAGCACTGAGCTCTGGTGTGGGATCCCCCTCCCTCCACCTCCCTCCCCCTACTTGCTCCTGCTGGCCTCCCCAAGCCCAGGGCCAGTCCACAAACAGCAAGTGGGTGACGTCAGAGGAGGAATGGAGGGGGGACTGGGGTGGGGGAAGTCTATGAAGGGGAGGAAGCAAGCGGAGAGGAAAAACTCGGTGGGCAGGGAATTCTCCAGGCCTGCTAGCAAGGAGGTCTGGGTGGAGTGGGGGTACTCAGACCACTGGCCCATCTTGCACTTACATACACACAGGCACATCACACACACACACACCCAGCCTCCAGTGCGCCAGTGAGAGGGGTAAGGGAGCTCGGACCCAGAGCCAGTGTTTGCAAAGACCAAAGGGCAGTAGGCCAGAAGTGATGCTCTGTGTGACCCTGAGCAAGTCCTGCCTCCTCCCTGGACTACGGCATTCTCACCCGACAAAGCTGCGGATTAGATGATGTTTCTCCAGGTCAGGCCTGTGCGTGACTCGATGACACACAGCAAACAAACATCAAATGTCAGAACCCAGAGGGGAGGAGCCATGCGGCCGGAGTGGCGCACAGCCGGAGCAGATAACAGTCACCCCCAGGGTCCGGGACACAAACTGCCAGGGATTCTTCCCAGATTGCGCACCCCAGCTCCGCGGCGCGCCGCCCGGCGTCCCCGGCGCTCCCTCTGCCTCCCGCACCGCCCTCCCGCAGACCCAGGCCGGTCCCACCGCTGACGACCCCTTCTGCGGCGGCAGGCTTCCAGAGAGGGCCACTCACCAGGTCGCCTGCAGCAACGTCGGGGGTAGCTGGAGGCGGCAGGGCCGGCCGGAGGGGGGGCACGCCCGGTCCGGCGAGGAAGGGGCTTCCTTGCAAGCAGCGCCGCAGCGACCGAGCGGGCTGCAGGGAGAAGGCGCGGTGGAGAGGAGGGCTTCTTGCGGAGTCTCCTCCCCACTTCCTTCCGGGCCCAGCGCCAGCCAGAGGGGCGGCGCTTGGCCAGGGACAGCGCTCCTTTGTGTCGCCGGCCCTGTCGGCTCGGCATTGCGGCGGACCCCATCCTGGCAGCGTGGACTGCCGTTTTATTAAACACATAAACTTCTCTGACTATTCATGAGAAAGGAAAAGGTTGAACAAACTATAGGATACATTCTACAGAATATTATTCAATTCTTAGGAAGAGCTTAGATCTCCATTTAGCTGAGAGGAGGGGAATGTACTAGACATACTAACAAGGGGAAAATAAAAACTGTGGAAATCGTTTAATACCCCTTCCTTTTTATAATAAAAACCATACCTGTATATATTTTGATTGTGGTGGGCAGAGAGAAGGATGCTTCACCTGTTAACACTTTCACTGAAGAATAGTGGAGAGCAATTTTCATATGGCCAGCCATTGTTTGCATTGTTACATGTGTTACTTTTGTAATAAATAAGAATATTGTATTTCAAACAAACATTCGATAGCTAAAATTTATTCTTTTGTGCTCATTTCAAATCCTCTTTCTTTACTGAAGTCCTTTCTGATGGCCATGGGCAGTTGCTCCTCTCTTCTATGAATTGCTGGTATTCTACTCTGTGGTGACTTCACCTGCTCAGGAGCCAGTGCTAGCGTGTGACATGGAGGGTGGTATCGTGGTTAGGAACTCAGAGTGTTACCAGGTGTCCTGGATTCAGACCTCAGTGTTACACTTTATTGGCTGAGTGGCTAAGGGCAACTTAATTTCTCTGCACCTCAGATGTAAAATGGGGATGATAACATTAGTACCTATATTACAGATTTATGGTAAGGCATACATTAGATGAGTGAATATTTGCAAAGTTGGTCAATATCTGCTGTACAGTAAGACTGTATGAGTACTTGTTAAATGAAATATTCAGGTTGTTTTATGATTCAGTACTTCATGTTTTAGGAAAATGGCAGACCTTTTAATCTTGACTAGCGTTTTGGTCCAAATCCAAGTCACATTTCCTTTCTCCATCTCCCTTTCCCCAAATCGAATAACATAAACAATCATCAATAGGGGATACAGTAGGTGAGTTCGGTGGCTGGATTTACATAGAGGAAACACTAGGAACAGAAATCAAGAGGATCTGAACTCAGTCAAGGACCACCCGAGTGACAGTGAGCAGATCTTTAATATTCTGCAGGGTTTAGGGTTCTCAGCTGAACAAGGAGGGCTGGTGATTACCTTGCAAAGTCCCTTTACCATCTGAAATGCCAAGACTAATAGCATTGCGAAGTAAAGCCCCCAAATACTGAGTTTCATGAAAAATTTTAACATTCAAATCAAAAGCACAGATATTACTTACATATAAATAGTGAAATGACAGAAATATACATGGAAAGGATACAACCTAACTTAGATCTGAGGATGGGGGCATGAGACTTGGTGGGGGAAAAGGTTTTAACTGTCAGGTTTTCTTGGAAAGGGGGAGAGAGAAACAGTGAAAGAGCAGTAAGCAAAGGTGATAAAATGTCACCATATAAGCCTGTTATATTACTCTCTGTATATATCTGTGGCTTTGAAATATTTCATTATGAAAAAAATGTTTTAAAAGGGCAAGAATTCCTGGAGGAAAAAAATAAAATGCTACACGAGCCAGGATGGTGGAAAAATGCAGAACCAGAAACAGACTTGGAGAAACCGCAGGGAATCCTCTCTGAAAGACATTTCCCTCCCTAGGCCTAACCGGTCTCAGACTCCAAACAGACCGCTGGTGCAGCTCGGGAGGAGCCTGGTTTCCCGCACTCTCCCGGAGCCCGGCCCGGTCCCGCCCTCTCCCTCCGGGCTGCAGCGAACTTGGTCGGCGCGCCGGGCTGCTCCGGTTCCAGAAACCCTCTTTGGACAAGATTCACTCGTTGTCCAGCAATTTTCCCACCGGGCTACTTCGGAGGGGAAAGGGGCTCCTCTGCAGAGATGTAACAAGGGCGGGGGGCGGCGGGGTGGGACTGACTGCTTGGTGATTTAAAGATTGATGGACGCAGTGGGGAGGTGGGCTGTTGTGCAGAGCGGGGCGAGGAGGGCGCAGTCCCGGGAGGTGGTTGGCGGCGGCGGCGCGGCGGGCGGAGCCTGGCCGGCTGACCCCGGACCGCAGAGGCCCTGCTTTGTGTCAGTTTCTGAGCGAAGATGTGGCCCCAAACCCGGGGTGGAGACCCTGGTACCAGCAATGAGACTGCGGCAGGGCAATTGGTTAAAAAATAAATCCGTTAGATTATTTACCAACAAGGGGGTGGTTGATAAAAAATGATAGATCTTTATACAAAAAACAAACTACATTTACAAGGATGAGCTAAATTATATATTTGCCAGGAGTTAGGCTATATTTATATTCGTATTTTTAATAAACATTTAACATGGTAGCAAAACCTGGAGTTCTCATTTTTGTATAGAAGCTTTAAAAATATTTTTACATACTTATGTAAATACAAAAATTATATGGAAAACATACATCAAACTCTTAGAATCAGTTACTTCAGGAAAGAGTAGATTACTTTTAAGTATTTTTTATTCATATACCTCAATGTTTCAATAGTAACATGTATTTTTTGTGATAAATTCAATCAACTAAAAAATAGATAAAATATCATTGCTCATGCAGCTGGTAATGACTCTTCGTAAATATGATTTCTCCTTATGTGGGGGGTTTCTTGAGCTTTATTCCTAGTTCTGACCCACTTAGTCATGTAAGAGTGGGATCCAGCGCTTGACCTTTGAGCGAGCACCTGGCTTCACGCCTTACCTGGCTTTGAGGTCCTGCCTTTAATCTGCTACTACTCATCTAGCTTGGTGTGCTCAACTTTAGAACCTGGGGGGAAAATTCCCTTTTTATGGCTGCTCCCAAGGCCTGAGGATGTGGATTCTACATTCTCCTGTCTTCCTACCCCTCACCCATCACCACCTTGACCCGTATTCTCCGGGTACCTAGGGAGAAGGTGTCCCCAGACCAAACAATCCTCAGGAAGAGACCATTAAAAAGCTTTCTCCCCTACCTTAAAACAGTGTCCAGCCTGGCCTTCCATGGCAATGTGAATTCAGTGGTAAAGGGTGTGGACTACCACACCTGTGCTACTTCAGGGTTTCATTACAACTCACCAAACTAGAGTAAGCATAAGTCAAGAACTGTTTTATTTATTCTTCTTTAGATTCTCTATTTAATGTGGCCATAAACAGGAGCTTCATAATGTTCACTTGATGAATGGATGGACAAGATCGATGAATGTAAGGTGAGGAAGGCAATCCTAGCATCATTCCTCAACAAAATAAGTAGCAGCTTGATGTAGAAAACCAGTTAAATTATAAATTTCCTCTTCTTCATGCTCTTTTCTTTTACATTTTCCCCTTAAGCCTTTTTTTCTTTCTCTATTTCCCCAAATTACAACTGGTTCTATCCTTCCTTTCTCTGTTTTAGACTCCACATAACTAGCTCAATTTTAAATCCTGTATCTTGCCTTATTTCTACCACCCCTAGAGTTTCTATTTTTCCTTCCACCTTCTGCTTTGAGGACTAGAGACTGCCATGAGAACACTGAAATAACTTTTGTGATACTAAGTTCTATAAATACTCAGCAACACAGGAATGAACAATTTATTAAAAATTCATACTGCATAATATATTAGTTCTTGAAAGGATGAGCTTAAGTCATACTTCGAGGAATGCTTACAATGTATATTTTCAGTGGAGAATTGGTGATCCCACTTTTGTATGCTTATGTTTCTCTAAAAGGCAAAACTAAGGAGATATTTGGCTACCTCAGGAAGCGGTGAGGGTGAATCCCAATAATTCTTTTCTTTAGACACTTTGTATTTTTTAAATGTTACAGAAATTATTTTAAAATAAAAAATAGGACTCTTCAGTAATAGCACACTTAGGTATAAACCCAATAGAAACGCACACACACGTCACCAAAGGACATGCACTAGAATGCGCGGAGCAGTGCTATTGATAACAGTCTGAACCTGGAAGCTGTCCAAATGCCACCGTCCCCACTTTCTCACTCCTAGCGATGCACTGGCTCCATCCTCTATATAAGAGTCTTTAAAGTGTTATTTTCACACCAACAAAAACTGAAAATTTCTTACCCAAAGATCTTCTTTAAAGGAAATTCTAAAGGATGTGTCTCAAGAAGAAATAAAATCTTAGATAAATAATCTGAGATATAAAACAAAATGATGAGAAATTTCCAGTTCTGGCACTGAGAAAAACCTTGTTTGGGACAACCTTCCCACTGAAAATTTACAACAATAAAGTTGGACAAAATATAGGAAACGATAGAACACTTTGAAGAGCAAACAACACAAGCAGGACTGGAAAAGCTATAATCCTGAGGGAAGGAAAACACAGTACATGAGCTCCACATTCATGTGGCTTTTTCCTTTAGGGCATTTTCCAGTTCACAATGCAGGGCAACTGAGGCCAAGTCGAAAGTGTTAACCTTACTAGTTCAAGATAATCAAACCAACTGGAGCTCAAAGGGCAAAATTTCAGACACGAAGAAATCTCAGAGAAGTGAATCTAAAAATCTGTGTACAAATTCCCCTGCAGTCACTGGTTGACTCTTAAGCTATGCATGCACAGGGGAGAAACCCCCCCACCAAAAAAAAACTTGCAGAAAATAGTGGCTAAAATGCTAAACAATTGAGCAGTCATTTCAGTAGCTGTACTGTTATGGGAGTAAGGCAGTAGAGGTCAAATCCTACTAAAGTAAGTGATTCTTATCAAAGCACTCTGCTTTCAGTTGAGATATGAGAAAATCCATGGCATATGAATAAGAACGATACCTTAGGAGTAAGTCATGCTCTTGGATAAAGGAAAAGCCTGAAATGAACCAGGTCTAAGAAAGCTTAAAACTAACCTTTGATAGTATGAAAGTAATCTGCTGGTACTTTGTCTATTCCCCACCCCTCCATAAAAATTCTCTTTGGGAAACAATAACACCAATCAGAACTTTATAATTTTTCATCCATGATGTCCTGCATTCAATAAAAAATTTAGAGGGAGGCTAAAATTGCCAAGAACTCAGGAGAAATAACAAATAATAGAAACAGACTCACAGGTGGTTCAGACAACTGAGTTCTTCGGGCTGACTTTAACATATTGAAAGATAACGGAAACAAAGCTGGAGAATTTCAGTATAGTATTAAAACTCATAAATGGGTAAAATGTAAATTTCAGAAAAAAAGAACAGTGAAATCAGTAATTCAGTAGTTGGGTTTAATAGCATATGAGATAAAAATGACCAGAGAATTGGTGAACTGCAAGAAAGGTCAGTGGAAAGTATCAAAAAATAACACAAAGAAGGAAGAAATAATCATGCATAAAGAATCAAAGGAAATAGAAAGAACATAAAAGAATTATCAGACATGGTAAAAAGTTATGATATATGTGTAATTAGAGTCCCAGGAGAAGATGAAAAAGGGAATGAAAAATAAGAACATGTTAACAACTAATGACTGAAAATTCCTACAAAGACATGGAAAACATCAAAACTCAGGTTTAAAAAAACTCTACATTCCTTATGCAGAATAGTAAAAAAAAAACTAGGCACATCATAGTCAAATTGCTAAAAACCAGATTCAGAGAGGAAATCTGAAAATCAGCAAGAGATAAAGGATATTTTCTACTCAGAGAACAATAGTACAGCTGGGTTTCCAAAGGAAATGATGGAAACCAAAGTACAATAGAAATGCTCAAATAAAAGAAAAAAAAGAAAGATAAAATCTGCCGACTTAAAACTCCATCAAAGCAAAAATATCCTTCAAAAATGAAGGCAAAATAAAAACAATTTTAGGTCAACAAAAGCTGAGAGAATTTGTTGGCAATAAAGTTATGAACTACAGAAGGGAGTTCTTTGGAATTAAAGAAAATTGTCCCAAATAGGAGTATAATTATAGGAAAGAATAGAGAATACTGGAAAGAGCAAATACATGGGCAAATTGACTGATTAACCAAATATAATTTCTTGAGGGATATAAAAACATAAAAAAATATATACAATAACAGTAGCACAGCTGCAGGGAGGAAATGAAGATAAACTATTTTAAAGTTATGGCATTGTTTGAGCCTTACCCTTACCCTAATACCAAAGCCAGACAAGGATATTATACAAGAATATAAAACATTTGACCTAAAACATTAAAACATGCAAGTCCCAAATAAGAGGAGTAAAATGGGGACACAAAGAAGTAAAAGAAAGAGGGGAGAGGAATGAAAGCGATCAATAAAGCAGATAAAAAGCAAATAATAAGATGGCAGAGATAAATTCTATTACTAATCACAATAAACATATCAACTAAATTATTCAATGACAGGTTATAAATTGTCCAACAGTAATTTTAAAAACCAGAATTAAAAAAAATACAGGTAAGTTTATGACATATATACTTAAAACACAGAAAGACTCAAAGTCAAAGAATAAAAGAAAAATAAGGTAAACAAGTTCATGCATATATGAAAAACTTGATTCATGCATATCACTAGTGCTGGGACAATTGATTGCCCATGTGGAATAAACAATACTACAATCAATTTCCAGATGGATTAAGACCAATTGCCAAATGCAATCAAGGAAACCTCAATTTGATATCTGAACAAATTAAGAATTTAAAACAAAAATCATTAATAGGTAGCTATAATATTGTATTCCTGCATTATGATAAAAATGTCAGGTTACCTCCATTCACTAATAACAGTCTCAAAATATATAAAGTGGAAATATACAGATCTACAAGGGCAAACTTCAAAATCCACCATCGTAGAGATTTTACCACACCTGTTTTTGTAATTGATAATTAGAGCAGATAAAAAATTGGTGAGGATATGGCAAATCTTCATTGCATAATTATTGCACATGCTTTATATAGGACATCTTATAATTAGAGACTTCACATTATTTTCAAGCACACAAAGAAGACTGCATTAGGTTATAAAGCTAGCTTCAACAAATCCAAAGGGATTGACAACATGCATTCTCTGACTACATTATAAATTAGGTGACATTTACTGCAAGATGATAAAAGAATCTCTATGTAAGTGCTATAAAGTGTGTACTTCTAAAATTTTCATGGTTCAAACAAGAAACCATAATGGAAATTATAAATACTTAAACCTACACAACAGCAAAATATTCATGTCAAAACTTGAGATATATCTAAAAACGAGTGATACAAATTTATAGTTTTAAGAGCTTACAGAAGAAGAAAAGCTCAGAATTAATGAGCTAAGCATATACCTTAAGAACTTAGAAAATAAATAACAGAAAAATTCAAATAAAGCAGGAAGAAGTAATAAAATAAGTAACAATGAAAAAAAAACAAAGGTTTGTGTGTGTATGTTTATGTGAAAGAGCTAATAAAGTAGTCCTAGTTCTGGCAAAATTAAAACAGAAAGAAAATACACACACATTGGTAATGAAAGGGAGTCATACAAATAAACAATAGAAATATTTAAACAGATAATGGGAGGATATTATGGATTCTATTTGATTAAAAAATATGAAATGGTTAAACACCTTGGAAAATTCAATTTATGAAAATTGACTCCATAAGAAAACCTAAATAGGCCTATAATCCTTAAAATAATTGAATTAACAAGTTTAATATCTTCTAACAAAGTAAATTCCAAACCCTGAGAGTTTTGCTGGTGATATGAGGAAATATTCAAGGGCCAAACAATTCTAATCTTGCACAAATTGCAGGGAGAGCAGTAGGAGGAGTACTACCCATCTTATTTAATGAGATGATATCAACAGGAAAGATTAGTATCAAAAAGGATAATTATAGTCCTATCTCAATTCACATATAGAGATGCAAATATCTGATGCTTATTATTATATCTGTATATAAAAGTTACTGCATATTTATCATAGAGGGTTTATTCCAGGAATGTAAAGTTGATTTAATATGATAGATTGAACACTATACTTCACCATGTTAATATATTTAAAGGAAAAAATTATATAAGAAAATCAATAGCCACAGAAGAAGTACTCAATAAAACATCTACTCATAATAAAAGTGTTTACCAAAAGAATATAACTTCCTTATTATGGGACAAGGTGTTTAAAGAAAAACCATCATGAATGCAGTATTTAAAGTTGTTATAGTGAAATCTTTCTCTTTATTATCTTAAGGATAAGACGAGATGCCCTTCCCTACTTTTATTCAGTATTATACTGGAGGTCCTAGCCAATGCAGTTAGACAGGAAAAAAGAAATTAAAAGTGTAAGTATTGGAAAGGAAGAAAAAACTGTTTAGTTTCAGATGATATGGCTGTGTAGCAAATGTGAAATACTGTATATGTAAATATAGAATTATTAATGGAGTTTATCAAATTTGATATATAATGACATATAAAACTCAATGGATTTCTATACACCAGCAACAAGCTACAAAATAAAATTTTTGTGAAACACTTATAATAGTGAAAATATGATGTACTTAGAAATAAATTTAACAAAAATGAGCAAAAAGAAAACAGAAAATATAATACATTTAAAACATTAAAGGTAAGATAAATAAATAGTAGTATTTAAAGTAAATACATTATTTAAATAAATACCAAGTTCATACATGGAAAGACTCAACATCTCAAGGAGGCCATCTCTCCCCAAATTGACATGTAGAATTAATATAGTATCAATCAAAATTCCAGGAGGTTGTTTGTTTGCTTGTTTGTTTCTTATTTTGGAGAATTTGACGTTTATTTAAAAATATTTATATGGAAATCAAAGGTCCAAGTATTGCTAAAACAATCTTGAAGAAGAATAAAGAGGTAGGAGGATGTTTCCTACCAAATTTCAAGATTTATTATAAAACTACAGTAGTTAAAAACAATTTAGTATTGGTGCAGAGCTAGACAGATTACAAAAGATAGTACGGAGCTTAAAACAAGTTCATGCATACATGAAAAACTTGATTCATGCAGATCACTAGGTCTGGGACAATTGATTATCCATATGGAATAAACCATTAAAATCAATTTCCAGATGGATTAAGACAAATTGCCAAGTGCAGAACTATAAAAGCTTTTGGAGGAAAATATAGTAAAATTAATTTATTACCTTGAGAAAACAATTTTCTCAAGACAAAGTATAAAAGAAAATACTGGTAACTTGAAATTAAATTTCAAAACATAGTTAATTGAGATAGTCATACAGAGAAAGAAAAGCTAAGCACCAAACTGAAAGCAGATATCTGCAACATACATAGCTAAGAAAGGGTTGGTTAGAGTCCAGGTTATATAAAGAAAGCTTCCCAATGAGTAAGTAAGAAAGACAAACAACCCAATATGAAAATAAGTAAAAGGAAGGAACCACATTTCACAGAAAGAAAGCACAATAGCTCATCAATATTTGAAAAGATGGTCAACTTCATTAGTTATCAGAGAAATGCTAATTAAAATCACAATGGAATGTTATTTCATGCCCACCAGACTGGCTAGAAATGAAATTTGATAATACCAAGTTATGATAGTATGTGGAGCAAAAACAATTCTCATCTGTTGCTGCAGGAAGGGCAAACTGGCTCAACATTTTGGAAGAAGCTTGGAAATAACCTAATAATCTAATAAAGTTGAACATACACACATCTTATCACCCAGTAATTTTACACCTGGGTGGATACTCCAGGGAACCTGTGCATGTGAACCAGAAGGCATGGACAAGAATGTTAGAAAACAGCATTATTTATTAATATCCCCTGTAGCAGGCAGCCTTTAAAACGGCCCTCAGTAATCCCTGTCCCCAGATATTCGTGGTCTTGTGTAACCCCCTTCTCTCCCATGTGGGCTGGAACTAGTGACTCACTTCTAATAAACAGAAGATGGCAAGAATGATGGGAAGTCACTTTAGAGACTAGATTACAAGAAGGGTCTGGGTTTTGTCTTTCTCTTTGGGTCTCAGAGCCTTTCTTCTGGGGGAAGCAAGCTGCCATGTCGTGACTAGCTCCTATACAGAGTCCCATGTGGCACAGAATGGACTGATGTATCCAACCAAAGCCAGTGAGGGCAGGAAGCCTGTGAACAGTCATGTGAGTGAGCTTGGAAGGGGGTCCCTCAAACCCAAGCCTTGAGATGACTGTAGCCCCAGCCAATACCTTGCTGTAGCCCCAGCCAATACCTTGCTGTAGCTACAGCCAATGCAGTCTGTAGGAGACACTGAGTCAGAGTCTCCCAGCTAAGCTCCTCAGGGAATCCTGACCCACAGAAACTGTGAGATAGTAGGTTTTGTGTTTGTTTTTTTTTAGGCTGCTAAGTGTTTTTAAGCATTAACAAATTGGGGGTAATTTGTTACACAGCAATAGATAACTAATTTATCTCCCAAACTAACAAAACCCCAAGTGTAGAATAGATCAATTATATTCATACCATAAACAATGAAAATGAAGGACTCATCAAGGGTGAATCTTGAAAACTTAAGAATATGTACACTATAATGCCATTCATATGAAAGTAAAAAATAGGGGAAACAAGCATGCATATGTGTGTTTGGAATACACACATAAATGGCAAAAGTATAAAGAAAAACAAGGAAATGATTGATACAAAAATCAGGAGAGACGTCAACTCTTGGAAGGGAGAAGGAGAGGCTTGAGGTGGGACACACAGGCAGCTTCTAAAGTATTTCAATGTCCTATTTCTTGCCCTAGGAGGTAGTCAGGTATTCATTATTCTTTAGATGCTTAGATGTTTTATATACCTCTTATTAATAAATTAGAGAAAAAAACCAAGCAAAGTATTGAAGTCAATTGAGAGAGGAATAGTTTGGCATATGAAAGGATGGATGGTCAGATGGTTGGATGGATCAGTGGTCACCTTGACAGACCATTTATTTAGTTCTTTATGTCTAGTTAAGACTTACACTTCTTCCAGTAAGTTTCCATGATTATCCAATTCGTAGAGCTGTTTCTTCTATACCTAATGCCTTCCCCCTGCATGGAAGGTTGAGCCAACTCAGCGGCCAGCTTGGGCCTTGTCTACCTGGGAACCGTATAATCCAGCATTTACTGTTTCAGGCCAAATGCATTCCAGACTAAATGGTCCGCCTGATTCCCTGAACCCACTGTCACCCCTTCCGCGCCCCGCACCTCCCTTCCCACCACAGTCATACTTGGAGCCCTGGGCACGTAGAGCACTTGGGTAGGTGAGGACTTTCACCTTGCAGAGGTGGGGTTTAGGGGTAGATTGCTCTCTGCAGAGACAAGCTACACCCAAATAATTCAAGAGCAAGACCCCAGGAGGTGAGATGGCATAGTCTCCATGGTTCCTTGCAGCTCAAATCTCAGTGTTTCCTGTGGAGCGCGCGCGCGCGTGCGCACACACACACACACACACACACACACACACAGTAATAGAAGGTCATGTGCTTCCTGACAAGCAACGGTGAAAAATGCGGCAAGAAGGCAATAGAAACCCAGTTGCAGGGAGAAGCCAAAAAAACATCCAAGAGGTAAACAGCAAGGAATCCTCTGTGGAACACGTCTGCCGCCCTCCCTGGGTATTCGCGGAGCCCCACCCCCCCACCCCACCAGTCCTCACACCTCCCAAACCCACCCAAACACAGTCTACCCAGGCATTCAACACGTCGCCCCCTGTCCCTGTCCGGGCCATCCCCCCTCCGGGCTGAGGCCTTGTCACCGCCAGGCCTCTCCTGTACAGAATCCATCGCTGCCCCCCACTCACCGTTCGCCCCGATGCACGCTGCAGTGCGGGTCGGGAGCAGAGAGCACTGTCTAGGAGGACGCGGCGGCCGTTCCCAAGGGGAAGGAGCTTCTCGGGTGAGAAGGGACCTGGAGTGACGCGGCCGGGGACGTGGAAATTCGCAGGCAGACGGGGTAGTGGGAGGAGCGGGGGAGGACGAGAAGGGCGCCGTTCCGGGAGCTGATTGGTGGCCTCAGCGCGGGGGGCGGAGCCTGGCCGGCAGCACCCCCAGACCGTCGGCCTCGCTTTGTGTCTCACAGATGCGGCCCTTGCCACTGCCCCGTGGATGCGGCAGGGCAGTTTGTCGAAAGATAAGTTCGTGAGAGCGGTTGATACATAAAAATACATTTTTACATAAGATAATACACAATTATTTCCAAGAACGAGTTAAAGCTGTGAATCCTAGATACACATTTTAATTAAAAGAATCAAGTTGCATTAAAGTGGAGCGTATGATTACAGTCGTAGGACAAAAACAATCTAGCCTTGTTTATGTAATGCGCAGGGCCAAGAGTGAGGAGGGCTATGGATACCTATCTTCCTAACAACTGAATTGTTTAAAATATCGTGTGTAATTTTATAAGTTAAATAAAACAGGAAGGTGTTAAAAATTTTCCTAACCAGTAAATAGGTGACAAATAAGGGGCACGGGGGAGAGCAGGAAAGGTGTGGCTGTTAAAAGCCTGGGCTCTGAAGACACTGCCGTATCCTCTACTTAACCAGCTGGGGAGAGCATTTGTTTCCCATGGCTGCAGGAACAGATTGCCACAAACTTCGTGGCTTTAACAACACATTTACTGTTTTACAGTTCTGGAGGGCAGAAGGCCAGCGAGCATCTCCCTGCTAACATCAAGGTGTGTAGCAAGGCTGTGCCTTGGAGGTTCTGGGGGAGAGACTATATCCTTGCGGTTCCCAGCTTCTAGAGGCTGCCAGATTCTCTGGCTTGGGGCCCCTTGCTCCATCACCAAGGCCAGCGGTCGCATCACTTGGACCTCTACCTCTGTCCTCCCGTCTGTCCTCTGCTTCTCCTCTTTCACTTACTTCTGAGCAACTGTGACCTGTTAGTTCCCTTTCTGCCCTGGATTCAACAGGCCTCCCTCCATTCCCTTTTTATGTTCATTTCCTCTGGGTCTGTCCATCTTCTCTTATGAATGAATTGTCCGTCATAGTCCCAGATAATTTAGTTCTTTTCAGGTAAAAGTGTAGTGAGTAGGACACTTTATCAACAGAACACTTGCCGCTGAAATCTGCTGCTTGTCAGAGTTGTTGAGACACGTGACAATGAAGGAGCCAGGGATGTCCTTAACTCCAAGGGCTGTCGGTTTTAAATTCACAGTTTCTCTCTCTTTGCCTGTCCAGGCCCTCCTTTCATCCAGGGCCAGAGCCAGTCCGCAAGGAGCATGTCCGTGACGTCAGAGGAGAAGGGGGGAGGGGGAGCGCTGAGGGGGGCTGAGGTAGGGGGCGGCAGCCGTGGGAGGAGCAGAACTGAACAGAACAGCCGGGCTCCCCTTGGCCGGGAATTTGCTGGCGGAGGAGCTCTGAGTAGTCTTCACCGGGTTTCAGGGTGGAGAAGGTTTGCAGGCTGCACCGTTTCCTCCCAGCCCCCCAAAACGTGCGCGCACGCGTGCACACACACACACACACACACACATTAGGAGCTGCAGTCCCCAACACACACACACACAGAACAAAGCCTAGTGAACTGGGCCAATGATCTTGTCCTCAGGGATTTTGTACTGGAGCTTAAGTGCGCATCTGAACGTCAAGGTCGTGCTTCATCTCCACCTGTTCTAACCCTTTCAGCTGCTGGCATTCAGGGTTCTTTTTTTGATAGAGGAGATTGGATGAGACATTTTAGCTCTGAAACTCTGTGATCAACTGAGTTTGGTCACATCTAAACCGCATGAACTACAAATGCTGGGTTTTGTGAGTTTGTCCAGGGAGAGAGTGGGGGTGGGGGGCGGGCGTCATGTTGACTGTCACTCTCTGAGAGAGGAGGAGGGATATGGCAAGGGAGAAATGCAGCTGTCTTGGCAGAGGGAATGAGAGAGAGCTCTAGGCCAAAGCCCTGGTTCTTTTAGGAACACTCAGTCTATAATCCCTAAGTGTCCTTCTGCCTACACAGGGCCCCCAGACACTCCACCCAGCTGCACAAACATGCCCAGACTTTGGCTTTGCCTCTCACCCTCAGGGGACATTGGAGTCAGAAGCTATCCCCCCCTGTGCCTGGGGAGCTGGGTTGCTCATCTATAGAAGCCTCTGTGAAGGGAACCCCCCTGACTGTCCTCCAGTCTCAAGCCAGACCTGGCAGGATGGTTCTGAGGGAGACTTGACTAGGGCAGGGAAGTGAGGAGAGGACACGCGGCTTGGGGGCTCAGAGAGAAAAGGAGACACGAGACAAGGGAGAGGTGTTCGTCCTTCTCTGGGGAAGAGAGAATTCCTCTTGCCTTTGAGCGGGGACACTGCCTATTTTCCTGCCTATTTTCTAATGGAAACGGGCTCTCCCTGGGTCTTGAGTCTGTCGGCCTAAAGACTGGAATTCCATCATCAGCTGACCTGGGTCTGCAGCTTCCCCGCTCACCCTGCTGATCTTGAGACTGACCAGCCTTTATAATCACCCGAATCAATTCCTTAAAGTAACTCTATATTAATCAGTCAATCTATACCCTATTGGTTCTGTTTCTCTGGAGAACCCTGACTGCTATGGCCCCCCTCCCTACCCCGATAACTCATTTGGAATTTGCTTCTCTCAGCTGCTCCCAGCCTCCACTGGCTTTGCTGCTGGTCACTACCCCTAACTCCTGAATACAAGCCCGCCCACACTGGGGCCTCTTCTTTATTTACAGATGTGGAGGGGGAGCACGTGTAGACCTCACACCAAGCGTTTCCCTAAGCTTTCTTTCTATCTCCTCACTTCCCCTAAAAGCTCTATGTTGCATAAAAATAAACTTCCAGTGGGGAGGGGGACATTTATGTACCCTGAAAGGATCTCTTCATCACAGTCTGGGATACAAGCCCTCAGGAAAATAAATCTACCAGAGGACCTTCAGGGCTGCGTCCCTGTCTGGCCTTTTTCTTCCTCACCTCAGCATATTTCCCTCCCTGTGGACTTTTATAGGACTAAAATATATATTTTTTAATGGAATTATTACAAACACAAATGTGAAGAAGAAAATTTTTGAGGCTTATGCTTGGAACATTTTGTTTGGAAATCAAGTTTGCTCAGAATCTTAAGTAGGCACGGCATTGAGCAATAACTCTAATCAAAATAGGAACAGCGAGGATGGAAGAAAATTGAAGGAAAACTGATTAAGTTGGAGAATTTTTTTTAAAGAAAGGTTCATGAGGTGTGTGGTGGGGACTTAATAATGGGGGGAATCTAGTAACCACAATGTTGCTCATGTAATAATTGTATATTAATGATACCAAAAAAAAAAAAAGAAACGTTCAGTGCTGTCTTCTCTTTTTAGGACAATGGCTGCCTGATTTTTTTTAAGTTTATTTTGATATCATTAATCTACAATTAAATGACCAATATTATGGTGATTACACTACCCCCTTCATCAGGTTCCCCCCCACCTACCCCATTACAGTCACTGTCCATCAGCATAGTGAGATGCTATAGTCATGACTTGTCTTCTCTGGGTTGTACAGCCCTCCCCGTGCCCCCCTAACATTACATCTGCTAATCGTAATGCCCCTTTTTCCCCCTTGTCCCTCCCTTCCCACCCACCCTCCTCAGTCCCTTTCCCTTTGGTAACTATTAGTCCGTTCTTGGGTTCTGTGACTCTCCTGCTGTTTTGTTACTTCAGTTTTTTTTTTCTTAGTTCTTATACTCCACATATGAGTGAAATTATTTGGTACTTGTCTTTTTTGGCTTGGCTTATTTCACTGAGCATAATACCTTCTAGCTCCATCCATGTTGTTGCAAATGGTAGGATTTGTTTTCTTCTTATGGCTGAATAATATTCCATTGTGTATATGTACCACATCTTCTTTATCCATTCATCTACTGATGGACACTTAGGTTGCTTCCATTTCTTGGCTATTGTAAATAGTGCTGCGATAAACATAGGGGTGCATCTGTCTTTTCAAATTGGGCTGCTGCATTCTTAGGGTAAATTCCTAGGAGTGGAATTCCTGGGTCAAATGGTATTTCTATGTTGAGTTTTTTGAGGAACCTCCATACTGCTTTCCACAATGGTTGAACTAATTTGCATTCCCACCAGCAGTGTAGGAGGGTTCCCTTTTCTCCACATCCTCGCCAACATTTGTTGTTGTTTGTGTTTTGGATGTTGGCCATCCTCACTGCTGTGAGGTGGTATCTCATTGTGGTTTTAATCTGCATTTCTCTTATGATTAGTGATTTGGAGCATCTTTTCATGTGCCTGTTGGCCATCTGAATTTCTTCTTTGGAGAAGTGTCTATTCATGTCCTCTGCCCATTTCTTAATTGGATTATTTGCTTTTTGTTTGTTAAGGTGCGTGAGTTCTTTATATATTTTGGATGTCAACCCTTTATCAGATACGTCATTTATGAATATATTCTCCAATACTGTAGGATGTCTTTTTGTTCTACTGATGGTGTCCTTTGCTGTACAGAAGCTTTTCAGCTTCATGTAGTCCCACTTGTTCATTTTTGCTTTTGTTTCCCTTGCCCGGGGAGATATGTTCATGAAGAAGTTGCTCATGTTTATGTGCAAGAGATTTTTGCCTATATTTTTTTCTAAGAGTTTTATGGTTTCATGACTTACATTCAGGTCTTTGATCCACCTTGAGTTTACCTTTGTGTATGGGGTTAGACAGTAGTCCAGTTTCATTTCCTTACATGTAGCTGTCCAGTTTTTCCAACACCAGCTGCTGAAGAGGCCGTCATCTCCCCAATGTATATCCAAGGCTCCCTTATCAAATATTAATTGACTGTATATGTTTGGGTCGATGTTTGGATTTTCGATTCTATTCCACTGGTCTGTGGGTCTGTTTTTGTGCCAATATCAAATTGTCTTGATTACTGTGGCTGCCTGATTTTTATTAGAGCAATACAGTGCATGAAATAGATGGAAAGAAAGGAAGAAGGTAGGAGGATTCTACTGCACATCATATTTTTAATTTAAAAGGTATTTGTCTTAGTCACTTTGGGCTGAAAACTCAAGCTGAAGGCCGGACCAGAGGACACTGCAGTGGACAGTTGGGGATAACAGGGCCCAGGGGCTGGGGGAAAGTAGAGGGTGTCCCATGAGGAATGTTTGCTGCTGATTGCAGGGCATGCTTGTGATAAACGTTGAGAAAATGGAATTAGGAGCCTGTGCTCATGGGTGGAGTTTGGAAAGAGGTTGAATACAAACAAAAGAAGTCATTCTAAAATCTCTGTGGATTAGAATCTATCACATATAATTAACCTTTCTCTGAGATTAGGAGCATGTGTTTTGCTGGCTAACAGGAAGGCTGCTTGTGTGGCTGTGCCCTGCCTGATGATATTTGAATACTGTCAGGTCATAGAACTAAGCCAAGGGCATTGCTTAGCCATGGCTGCTAAAATGTTAGAAAAACAGTTTCAAGGAGCCAAACTAGACCCTGAGAAAGTGATAATGATCACTTAAAATGTGCTCACAAGGGGAAAGAAGATGCCGTCGTCTCCGTTCTAAAGATTAAGTCTGTAATTTAATAGCTTCAGTCACAGAGTCTGGATGATTCTGTATTATGAGAAAGTGACAGGGAATGGTAGTTCATGGAAGGGTGGGGAATGTGTTTTGGCGAGACCCATTCCATATCAATTAACATGTTTTGTGGATAGAAAGTAGATTATTTTTGGAGGAAGAAGTTAGATTGATAGGTGATATGACTGTGCTGGCTGACAAACCCTAACAGAATGGGATTTGCTGGTTTCCTTTCAGAATCCTGGGCTTTTGGACTCTGATGGGCAACAGGGCAAGTGATCACATCCATGTGGTGTGCTCCCAAGGCCAGAAAGTCAAGGGTGCAGAAAAGACAGTGCAGAAAAAGGGAGGAGTTTAAACTATGGATTGAATACATTAAGAGTTTGAGAGACAAAGGACTATTGTGTCAGCAGAATCTAAAGATGATCCTGAGTTGAAAGCTGTGAAGCCAACAGCTCAGTGCATTTTTGGGTGCTGGTCTTCGAGTCCTTGGAAGGGTAGAGAGGAAATACATGTTAGATTTATGACTATCAGGGAATGGGGGAAAAAAATTCTGTCTATGTAATGAGATTACAAAAGTTTTCTGTAAGGAAATAATATAGGACCTGAAAATATGGCCAGTTCAGCCAGGCACAGATAGGAGTCAGTCAAGAACGATGGACTGACTGCTTGTATGACCAGCCTGAAGGCTGCCTGGGGTTCTCTGTGCTAACGTACAACTGAGGTGGAAGAGCAGGAAGCTGAAGCCAAATTGGGGACTGAGGAGAGAACGGCTGAGACTGCACTGTGGACCCAAGCTCAGGTCTCAGAGGATGAGGCACAGACTGACAGGCTGAATTGATGGTGGCTCTTGTCTTCTACAGGCAGTGAGCATGGAGAGGCAGCAAACCTCATTTTGGCCAAGGGAGGATGTGGGTGGAGAGGACACCTCAATTTTTGTTACTCATGAAGACTAGACAGGCATGAGATCACAAACTTTATTCTCCTCTGGGGATTTCACTTTAATGTTGAAGTTAAACAAAATGTCTTAATGGTCAATTGGATGATTTTGATGGATAGATGTTGGACATTTAAATCAGAGTCCTGCCCTTTTCATTATGGATCACACAACCACCCTGACCTTTGGAGATACCATTATCCCCTCCGAAGGACCAAGCGGTGTCTACTCTTTTAAATGGAATTACTGAAATGTGTGACTGGTAATGCTTTTGCGTGCATCTTGATGACAAAATGAAATGTATCTTTATCTATCTGCAAATCTACCTCTATTTGGTCCTGTAAGCACTTGGAGTTTCTTTACAAGAAAATATGGGAGTTTGTGAATTTTTCTTGTTATGAACACTTTTATGTGATGCTTCATTTATAATCAATTTATATTCCACACGTCTAGTTAAATATTATTCTATATAGATAACACTTTATTTCAGTTAATATTTTTACTAAAAATTGAATTTCAAAGCAATATATCTGAAGGAATGTTAGCTACAAATTAGGCTTCCAAATTTAATAGCCCATGTTACTGTCTATGTGAAAAACTCAACTAAGATGACGAGCTGATTAAGGGCCACTTCCCTGCATGATTAAATTCCTGCATGCTTAGGTTACCTTGACTCCAGAAGTTGCTCCCCTACCTAGAAGACAGCAGGTGCTTTTGATGTTGAGTACTTAAAAATGTGGAGAAAACCAACTACCATTTTATTAGAAATGTAGAGAACAAAAGAATTTGTAAAGTGGCACCATAGGGATGCAATCAACAAATCCAAATTGTGGAAAACTCTAGAAGAGCTTAAAATGCACAGAAAAATTTTTTTTTCCCCTGAACCATTTGAGAGCAAGTTGCTAATGTAATGCTCCAGTCACCCCTGAATATTAAGAAGACTTTTCTGTATAAGCACCATACAACCATCACAATCAGAAAAATTAACCCTGATACACATCACATCAGACCTCATTTAAATTTTGCTGATTTCCCAGTAATGGTGGTTCCAGCTATAGGTTCTGGTCTAAGGGCACATGTGTTGATTTAATTGTCGTTGTCTCTAATCCACAGTCAGGAGCAGTTCTCCAGTTTTTCCCTCACTTTGTGAGCTTGACACTTTTGAAGACGACAGCCAATTATGTTATATACTCCCAGTTTGAATTTCTCTGATATTTTCTCATGATTGGTTTTAGGTTATACATTTTGGTATAGAAATGATGCTGAGTTCTTCATTCTGTCCGATGTCACATGATTTTAATTTATCTTCTTACTAATCATGTCCATGCTTATTACTTGATTCAGGTGGTGTATGCAAGCAGCTGAGAAGTTGTTTCTTTAGCAACCCCCCCCCCCATTTATCTCCCTTATAATACAGTCCTCTAGTGCTATTTAAATTTAACTAACCCCAATTTATAATCCCATAAAGTCACTTTTTCCAAATGTGGCGTACTCAAGGCCACTGAGCTGGCTTTTTTTTTTTTTTTGGTATCTGCACAGTTTTTGTATCACATTAGCCCTCTTTATCTAATTATTAAAAATATTTCTTTTACCTCTTGTCTTGGTTTGCAGTAACACGTGCCCCTAATTTACATGCAGGAACACTGTTTCCCAGCATCTCACTTTGAACATACACATCAATATGCAGAAAGTATATTTCTTCAGCCTTATACAACCTTTTACATGGAAGACTAATGAGAGAAATCCTTTTTTTCTGTATAAAAACAAAATAAAATATAAATGCTAGAATTATTTTTCCAAGTATTAGGTTGTGGGGAAATTAAATACAAAATGCAATTTTGATTTTCAAAAGAGGAGAGGGGGTTAGTAGAAGGGCAAGGAGAAGGTGGGATGGCAGAAGTAGGCACGAGAACAAGAGCTGTGTCCATATTTGCCACCAGGAGTCACACCTGCCCCCGGGCCTAGGTGCCAAGTGTATGTGTGCTCAGTGGTGGATGGCCACCTTCTGTCCCCCCAACGGGTAACCAGCGGGTGAATACACTCAGCTCCAGGGGCTGTGTGCTGGAAAGAACAGATGGAGGGTAGAGAACTGGGGAGTTCTGCCCGTGCTCTGTCCTCAGTTCCTTGTGTGAGGCTGAGCAATACTTTCTCTCTTTTGGACCTTTCCATTTCATGTTGTGGAAATGAGGAGAGAGAATTCCCTTTCAACACAGTAAAGGAGAAAGGGAATATGTCAGGACTGTGAAGTTCTGGGATGAGAAATAAGGCATGAGGGTAATCCAGGTAGAGTAAAACAGAAACATTATCCTGCAGAAAACGTTCGCCCCCTTTGGCTCACACAGAGTCTTTAACTTGCACACATTCAACTCACGTCTCACACACTGACCAGGTCTACCCTTCCTACCACCTACGCCCCTTATGACTGCTTCCGTCCCTGCCCCCTGCCCAGGGAGCTGTCCATCTGCCTTCTCATCCTGTTGATGATACCTGTTAAGCTAAACTTGCCTTATTCCAGAAAGTTTTAGAGGTAAAAACTCCCCTCTTTGTGCTATTGTTTCAGTCCAGAAAGTGCCAGAGGAGAGTCCTCTTCTAAGTGGTGAGGAGACAGATAAACAGCCTTGAGGTTTAAAAAGTAGGAAAAGGGAATGAAAAAGAGAATTATTGTCCACAGAAATCTCCTTCCTTCCTTCTGGCTTCACTGGAGGCCTGAGGGGCTATGCTGTGGAGGTGTTCCTGATTCAGTAAGATTTATAAATAAGGCTCATTTGGGAACTATGAGTGGGAAATTCATAGAGCTGGGTGAAAAGAAATTACAAAACCATTTAACAATGTTTTAGTCTTGTTAAAACGTGCTTTTTATTCCTTTTGAAAGGTCATGTTCTTCCGCCTTAGTTCTGCCAGCTTTCTTCCCTGAAGTGCTGCAAGGCCCCGCATAGCTGGAGGCTGCTAGTTCCAACAGGCTTTTGAACATTACCACCAAGGGACTCTCGGGTAAAGAAGCAGGAAGAGAAGGAAGGAGCCTGTTTACATTAAAATAAGTAAGTACCATTTAAAAAGCTGAGGTCCCTTCTAGAAATGGAAAGAAGTTGGCACGGGCATGGGCTTTCTCAAGGCATTAGGAACACCTCACCAAAAGCCTTCTTTAGGTAGGATAATCAAGGCAATTATCTCTGAGAGGGAACAATTAAAAAATGACATATGAAAGAAAAGAAATAGTGTGCATTTGTGGTAGGGGACATCTTGGCAGAAACATAGTATGTGCAGAGGCTCTGAATCAGGAAAGACGTGGAGTATTTACATAATTTAAAAAAGGTACTGAGAGTGAATGCAATGAGTGAAGTGAGCATGGCCTGGGATGAGGTGGGGAGGTAGACAGTCTTGGAAACCAGGGCAAGAAATTTGGATTTTTTCTTAGTAAAAAAGAAAACCATCCCAGGTTATAGGCAATAAGTCATGTTACTGAATATAGATTTTGAGAAGGGTGCTTTTGTGTGGGGAATGGATTGGTTTGGGGAAGGATTTAGGATGTTATTTAAATGATTCCAGTGAGAGATGTTAAAGACTTGGACCTCATGAATGCAACAGAGATGGAGAGAAGAAAGAAGATTCAAGATATATTTCAGCCATTAATTTCACAGAATGTACTGACAACCTTAACAAGAGAGTAGGCATTAACAGAGAGAGTAAGAATACAGGGTGACTCTCAGGCTTAAGAAACTGTTGAGCAAAGCTAGAGTGATCAAAACAGTATGGTACTGATACAAGATCATACCCATAGATCAACAGAACAGAATAGAGAGCCCACATATAAACCCACACATATATGGTCAATTAATATATGATAAAGGAGCTGTGAATACACAATGGGCAAAAGACAGTCTCTTCAATAAGTGGTTTTGGGAAAACTGGACAGCTACATGCAAGATAATGAAATTGGATTACTATCTAACTCCATACACAAAAATCAACTCAAAATGGATTAAAGACCTAAATATAAGACATAAAACCATAAAACTCTTAGAAGAAAACATAGGCAACAATCTCTTGAACATAACCATGAGCAATTTTTTCCTCGATACATCTCCCAAGAAAGGGAAACAAAATAAAAAATGAACAAGCAGGACTACATCAAACTAAAAAGCTTCTGTACAACAAAGGATACCATCAGCAGAACAAAAAGTCAACCAACTTACAGTATGGGAGAATATATTCATAAACAATTTATCCAATAAGGGGTTAACACCCAAAATATATAAAGAACTTATATGCCTCAACAACAAAAAACCAAATAACCCAATTAAAAAATTGATGGAGGCCCTGAACAGCCATTTCTCCAAAAAAGAAATACAGATGGCCAACAGGCACATGAAAAGATGCTCCACATTGCTAATCATCAGGGAAATGCAAATCAAAACCACAATGAGACAGCACCTCACACTGGTGAGAAATGGCCTCTATCCAAAAGACAAGAAATAACAAAGGTTGGCAAGAATGTGGAGAAAAGGGAACTCCAACACTGGGGGTAGGAATGCAAATTTGGTGCAGCCACTGTGGAAAGCAGTATGAAGGTTCCTCACACTAAAAATAGAAATACCATTTGACCTAGTATTTGCACTTCTAGGAATTTACCTGAAGAAAACAAAATTTCTGATTCAAAAAGATATATGCACCCCTATGTTTACTGCCACATGATTTCAAAAGCTAAGATATGGAAGCAACCAAAGTGTCCATCAGTAGTTAAACAGGTAAAGATGATGTGGTACATACATACAATGAAATATTATTCAGCCATAAAAAAGAAAGAAATCCTGTCACTAACAACAACATGGATCAACTTAGAGGGAATTATGCTAAGTGAAATAAATCAAGTGAAGAAAGACAAATACCATATGATTTCATTTATTTGTGGAATCTAAAAACAAAACAAAAGAACAGTAGACTCAGACAACTGAGAAGTGACTGGTGGTTATCATGGGAGAGGGATTGGTGTGGGTGGGTGGAGGGGAGGAGAGAGATAAGGGAGCACAAAAATCTCAATCATAATATAAGTTGGTCACAGGGATGGAAGTGCAGCATGGAGAATATAGCCAATGCTGCAACATCTTTCTATACTGAGAGATAGTAACTACACTAGTTGGGGTGAGAATTTAATAATGTATATAACTGTTGAACCACTGTGTTGTATACTTGAAACAAATATAATATCGAACATCAATTATACTTAAAGAGAAGAAAGAAAGAAAGAAAGAGAGAGAGAGAGAGAGAGAGAGAGGGAGAGAGGGAGAAAGGGAGGAAGGGAGGAGGAAAGAGAGAAAAAGAAGGAAAGAAGGAAAGAAAGAGGGAGGTCAGGAGGGAAGGAAGGAAGGAAGGAGGGAGAGAAGGAGGAAGGAGGGAAGGGAAGGGAAAGGAAGGGAAGAAGGGAAAACTGTTGAGAATGTGAAGATAGAGAAGATGTGTTGTGGTAGTAGGAGGAAGAGATGGATATGGTGTGGGGATGTGGAATGGGAAGAAGTCAAGAATTCCACCACATGATTTGATAGGTATATGAGGTATACAAAAGCAGATGTCAAGTAAAGAGTTACATAGGCTAGTCTAGAGCAGAAAGACCTGAGTTGAGTAGGACATTTGCGGTGACCACACAGCCTCTCATAGGTAGGATACACACCACACAGCCTTTCATAGAAGCACTCCCATGAAGCATTTGCAGAAGTCATTGGTTGCTAATTCTAAAGGTTTTTGAGAAGTATTTTTAAATATCAATGAACATTAAACCAGCAGTAGTAGAAAAACTCAAAAGGCAAAAGGGAGTTGCATCTCATTTCTTTAAAAATGAAATAGAGAACCCAAGGGCCTTCAGGACTGGAAAGAACGAGTCTTGGGTGCGGGCATGATTTTAGGAATGGCATGCCTCCGCACATTCAAGGAGCTTCCCTCTGGGGTTCAGGTGGGTGGGTGGAAAAGATTGAGAAGATTGAGAGAGAGGGACATACTAAAGGTTTTCCCAGAGAATAAAGGTAGCTAGAAAAGCAACCCAGTCTGTTTTTTCAATTAGCTCTAAATGCTTAAGCTAGGAAAATTGACCCTGGTGAGGACAGAAGGCTGGCTTTGAACACTGTCCGGAGAGGCAATTGCTGACAGACAGGCTGAAATGCTCTCCTCGATTATCTGTGGCAAGTCACCCTGTCACAGGGCAGAGCCACCATCTTGGTACAAATCAAGTCAGGGCAGGAGAGGGAACTGAAGTTGTACTTTTTAAGAGTTAATCTTTGTGACCATTCTTCCAGTGTCTGCTCCCTGGGGTTATAGCCTGGGGTAAGTGTTAAAAGAAAAATCAGATGAGTAAGAGAAAATGGAAATTTATTTTTCCCTTATTCTGTCATGACAGTTAAACAGAAAATTGGAAAGAAGAAAAAAAAACATACATCAGACCACTTCTGTTATTTACCAAATTTCCATATATCACCCTCAAGCGGTCCTAGCTGCAAGCAAGAGATGTAAACTTCGGCTGATTTAGGCGGAAAACACAGTTATTAAAGCGTACTGAGTAGCTCACAAAATCTCTGAGAATCTGGCTTGGAGCTGAGCAGTGTCATGAAAACAGTCGAAAGTTGTTGTGCAGACCTGGTTCACTGAGGACATCATTGCCGCTTTCCCCAGGCCCGGACCCTGTAATGTGCTGCGGATTTCCCAGTGCAGTTACCACTACCGCTTCTAGCAACTGGAATCACCACTGCCTCTGCTGCCAGTCTCACATTCAGTTCTGGGCAGTTCCTCCCCCTTTGCCTCACGAGTCTTTGTACCAAATCCTGGCTCAAAAGTACCTGAGTGACAGCCGGGGTCACAAGCTTGTGCCCCTGCTACAGGTGATGCTGAGAACATTTCAGCCTCTCCTGAGAGAGAGTACCCCGGACATAAAAGGGAGATTCAGTCGATGGGTGAAAAAAATTATGACAGATACCTTTCACACCTTTGCCCAGCCCAACCAACATATTTCCCTCTTTCTTCTGTCCTTTGAAGAGCTCTCATCTAATGCAATGTGCTACCAGAGCCCATCAACTGACTTCTTCGATGGTGTCAAAGACTCATCCATCTGGAAGACCAGAATTCCTGGATGGACTTTATTCTTCCTGTACAAAGTCAAAATCCTGTACGAATATTCTATACCCTGTATCTCTTTTTCTCCTGCTACCTCCAGGGTTTTCACTTTTTAAAAAAGCAGTTGAAATATGATCTCTATACTCCTTTTTATTTGCTCGCTTGTTTTCTTATTTATCCTGCTTGGTATTCTCTGAACTTCTTATATTTATGGTTTGATGTATTTCATTATTTATGGAAAGCCTCCTGTCATTATCTCTTTAGGTATTTCTTCTTTCCTATCTTATTTCTCTTCTCCTTCTGGGATTCTCTTTGCTTACATATTAGTTTGATATTGTTCCACTGCTCTTTCATGTTCTCTTCTTGTCTTTGTTTCCCTTTACTTTTTTTAGTCTTTGTTTTTTAGTCAGGGTGAATTTTGCTTACCTCTGTCTTCATGTTTAGTTCGTCTCCCTGGTTGTGCTGAGTCTACTAAGTCTGTTGAAAGTATTCATCATCTGTGCCATTGTGTTTTCCACTCCTAGAATTCCACTTAATTCTTTTTGAATTAAGTTTCCATCTCTGTGCTGAATTTCCCCATGTGCTTGAGCACATTGTTCAGTCTTTCCACTAGAATCCTTAGCATATGTATCATGGTCATACTAAATTCCATATCTGATAGTTCAAACATCTGTTTCTGATTCTGGTTTTATAAATCACTTTTTTTCTTGACAGTAAATGTATTTTCTTGCTTTTTCTGTGATGTATAATTTTTTGGTAAAATATGCACACGTGTAAGATAGTAGAGACTAAGATTATTTGCTTTTATTCTTTGAAATGAGCAAATACCTCGTCTGCTAGGCCTGCAGTATATATATATATGTGTTGGGAGTGAGTCAGTGTTGTCAGGAGTTGAGTTGAGTCTGGGTTTTGTTGTTTCTGTGGGCAGTCTTAGCGTGCATCCACCTTCAAATTCTAAAGTCACCTTGTACTGAAGATGGGGGTGGGGGTTACCAGACTGTTTTTCGTCCATGTTGCTGTTCCACCCTAAAGTTTAGGATTTCTTTTCAAGACTGCACCTCAGAGAGGATGTCTTTCTATACACTTGTCCTCTGCCATGACATATTGCTGTTCCTTATTCTTCAGTGCTTGCTAGCCTGATAATGAGGGTGGAGGTTTCTTCTCTGTTGTCCTGGTGCTAAGTTCTAGGCTCATCATTAGTTCTTGGGTCTCAGGGGAGGGGCTTCCTCAGTGACCCCCTAGAGCCTCCTGCCAGGGTAGTGTATGGTGTCCAAGGAGGGTGCCGTGAATTTTACACTAACCAATAATGAGCGCCCCCTCCTGACCTTGGTGTCAGTGGAAACTGTGGAGAGCCTACACTTGCACTCCCATCTGTTTGTAATGAAGTACCCTCCCCCTTTCAATTAGCAAAATTGAATTTGTAATTTAAAAACTCTCAAAAAGAACTTCCAGGCACATATTGTTTCACTGAAAAATTCTACAAAATATTTAAGGAAATATTAGCACCCATTCTGCCCAATATTTTTCATAAATAGAAGAGGAAGGAACACTTCCAAATTCATTTTGTGAAGACAGTATTATCCTGATACCAAAATAAGAGAGATGGTAAACAAAAAAGAAAACCACAAACCAATATCCCTTTTGCAAATGGATATAAAATTCTTAACAAAGTATTAGCAGATAGCACTCATAAATATATAAAAAGAAATATTCAGCAAGATCAAAGTGGAATTTGTTTCAGGAATGCCAGGCTGGTTCAATATTTGGAAATAAATCAAGGTTGCATAGACCATATTTACAGACTAAGAAAGAAAAATTATGTTATCGTATAAGCTGATTCAGAAAAAACATTTGATGAAACTCAACACATATTTATGATAAAACATCCTCAAAAAAATAGGAATAGAGGGGAACTTCCTCAACTTGACAAGAAAGATTTACACTCCCCTGCCCCCATTAGCTAACACTATGCGAATGGCAAATGTTTCCCCCCTAAGACCAGGAATAGGGTGATGATACATGCTCTCAATATTTTTACTCAACATTGTGCCTCACATTCTAGCCATGCAATAAAGGGAGGAAATAAAGGCATATACATTAGAGAAGTTGAAATAAAGAGATCCCTTTATTTCAATATGCAGATAACATGATCATCTACATAGAAAGCCCCATGAAACCCAGGAAAATCTCCTATAATAACTGAAGCAAGGCCAGAGGATTCCAGATAAACATACAAAAATCCATTTTATTTCTCTATATTAGCAATGAGTGTGTCGATGCTGAAATTAAAGACATAGTACCAATTACAGGAGGTCAAAAATGAAATAGTGTAAATCTGACAAAACAGAATTTATATGCTTAAAACTACAAATTTCTAATGAAAAAAATAAAAATAGATTTAAATAAATGAAGAGCTATACCACATTCATAGACTGGAAGACTATATAGTAAGATTTCAGTGTCCCACAAATTTACATACAGGTTTAACACGATTTTTATCAAAAGCCCAGCAAGCTTTTTCTGCACATATAGGCAAGATTATTTTAAAGTTTATATGGCAGGGCAAAGGAAGTAGAGTAGCTAAAACAATTTTCTCAAAGGACCATAAAGTGGAGGGACATCTATCCAATTTTAAGATTTAAAATATGTATCTACAGTAATAAAGATTATGTGGTAGTGACAAAGGGACAGATGCATAGATTAGCAGAACACAGTAGAGAACCCAGAAATAAACACACATACGTATCCTATGAGTTTTTGACAAAGGTCCAAAAACAAGTCAATGGAGGACATAGACTTCAACAAATGGTGGTAGAGCAATTCGCCGTAGGCGGGGGAAAAAAAAGCCACTCCACTGATTTATAGCTTATTAAATAATTAACCTAAAGTGGGTTGTGAGCTTAAATATAAAATGTAAAACTATACATTTTTAGAAAAGACATAAGGAAAATACCTTGGGATCCAGGGTAGGCACAAAAATGCATGGCCCATAAAATGAAAAATGACAAATAGGACTTCACCAATATTAAAATATTCTCTGGGAAAGACTCTTTTAAGAAGATGAGAAATCAAGCCACAGGCTGGGAACATGTATTTGCAAACCTTATATTTGAAGAGGGACTAATATCTAGAATACATATAGAATTCTCAAAGTACCCTCCCCCTTTCAATTAGCAAAATTGAATTTGTAATTTAAAAACTCTCAAAAAGAACTTCCAGGCACATATTGTTTCACTGAAAAATTGTGTGTGTGTGTTCAACAGTAGAAAAAGCAAAAGATCCAATTAAAACGTGGGCTAGAGACCTATTATAGAGCAAGATAAACAGATGGCAAATAAGCACATGGAAAGATTTTCACCACCATTAGCCTTTAGAAAAATGCAAATAAAAACCATCAGAATGGCTAAAGTTAATACAGTGAAAACACTGATGAGGATGAAGAGAAACTGGACCATGTATATATGTTGCTGTCTGGAATGGATAATCATGGAGCTGTTTTGGAAGGTGGCTTGGTGGTTTCTTAAAAAACAAAACAAAAACACTGTCATATACTACTCCATGATCCATTGCACTGTTGGGCATGTTTCTAATGAAATGAACACTTACGCTCACACAAAAACCTGTACATGAATGTTTATAGAAGCTTTATTTTAATAACACCATCTAGATGCAATTGAGATGTCCTTCAAAATTTGAATGGCTAAACAAAAGGTGGTACAAACGCACCATTGAATACTCATCAATAGTAAAAAGAGTAAACTGTTGATATATACAACCTGGATGAATCACTAGATAATTATGCTGAATGAAAAAGCCAAACCTGGAAGGGAAAAACTATATGATTCCATTTATATATAATTCTTGAAATGGCAGAATTATGTGTAAGAACAGGTAATGATTATCAGAGATTAAGGAGAGGGTAGAGGCTGGATGGAAGTGGGTGTGACTATGAAAGGAAAACATGAGTTATTGTGGTGAATGGATGTTTTCTGTATTTTGACTGCATCAATGCCAACATCTTGTGATATTACATTATCACATATTAAATGATGTGATTATAATTTAATTGTTTATACCATTACATTTGATTATACATCATACTACCTTATAATATTGCACAGTAGTTTTGCAAGTTGCTACCATTGAGGGAAACTGGGCAAAGGATACAAAGAGTTACTTCCATATTATTTCATCAAAAAATGTAAATCCACAATTTCCATAAGCTTAAGTACAAAGTTTAATTAAAGTTTGAAGAGGTGTAGAAGTTTCACCCTTCTGTGTGAAGGATATTGAATGATCCTATTTTCCATTGTTCTTTTATAGTAGTTGCTAATATTCCTTTTATCACCTTTTTCTAGATTTGGATTTTTAAGTCTATGTGATGCTGTTACTTTTGGAGCTGAAACAGTAGCGTGAGAAAAGTACCAGCATGTCCATCATACTTGCAGTGCTCACAGATGTCCGTTAGACTCTGCACATACACCGAGGGAGCAAAGTCTGTCTCTCCTGTCTCTACAAAGAGAAGTAAGTGCACCTGGAGCCCAAAGGGGAGAAATGCTCTGCACCCCAGATTTAGATGTAGCCCCAGTCGTGCTCCCTAGACTGGGGCACTGAAGGGTATAGTTGCTTTGGACTGTAGGAGAACGTGGTAAGCTTCAGGAACCTGGCTCCTCTGAGTTTTTAAAAACCTGGGGCTCTAATGAAGATGTTAGAGGCAGAGGGAGGGAGGGGAGCAGCCTCCCACAGGGAGGGGAAGGGAAGCGTGGAGGTCCTGCGCGAATGCATTGGGAGTGGTGGCAGCGGTTAACATTCTAACACTTGAGGCTCCTGAAGGGACTGTCAGCCCACGTTGCCAAATGCAGCTGCTGCCAAAGCCCATTAGGGCTGTGCTTGAGCTGTCTTGGAGTTCTTGCCGCGTCCTCCCGGTAGTGTCCGCAACAATTGCAGTTAGTCGCAGGTGATAGATGGGTCCCGGAGCCCAAGAAATTTGGGGCATCTATTCTGTGTGGCCTATCACTGTGTTGGAGGGGAGAACTCTTTAGAACAACTGAAACCTAGCCTAGAGCAGGCACTGGTTAATGTTTGAGAGGCATCAGTAGCATGTGTGTGTGTGTCTTTAGAAGGGACAGAAACAGAGAGGATGTGACTAGTTAGGGGCTTTGGGTCGGGAGATGAAACGTGACTGGTGAAATCTTCTCATCCTTTGCATTGTAGCAAATGTAGTCAAATAACTGCTTTGCAGAAGTGTGAGGCTTGAGTGCACTTCTTTCAACAGGCTTCTCAATTCCAAGGCTTAGTCCTGATGTAGAGAGGCGCAGACATAGAGGGAAGAAGCCCAGGAATAGAGGATTGTTAGTTAGGTATTGATAATGATGAGCAGGTTGTGGGAATATTAGTATATTACATTTCCAGACAAAAGAAATTGTCAATTGCTCCAGGCCTCCCATCTCAGTTATTTTTGAAGGGTTTGGTACATAGGACATTGTGGTTTTTTAAAAAAATAGCACATATATCAAGATATAGGGCATTTAATGGTTTATTCAGAGAGCTTCAACATTGAGAGTGAACCGGAGCCCAGATGTAGGTCTCCTAAGTCATCCCGGGTGGGTTCCCCTGGAATTGGCCATGGGGATTGCACTGTGGAGATTTGCCAGACAGAGGGCATTTTACTCTAAAGAAAACCCTAGTCTTAGCCGCCAGGGAGAAGCACTGTAAAGGTCTCACAATGAGGCCATAATGAAATATGTCACCAAAGTGAATGTCAGGTTGCACTTGCTTGAGAAACCAAGTCTAAAAATTGGGCTCAGATTAAGTGAATATTGAGGTAGCCAAATCAGGCTACAAGAACTTAACAAGACCCCTAAGAAGAAATTACTTGTTCTTCCAGGATGTCAAACCCAGCTTTGAGTTATCAGCCACCCGCCAGGCCCTGGGTTCTGTGCCCACGCCCTGGGATGATGCCAATATTCCTGCTCAGGATGGATGCACTAGGTGTGCACATCGACCAACTCCACAGTCACGAGTCGAAGAAATCTTTCTCTGAATGAAAGCACACTTCCATGGACGCTTCAAGTTCATGAAGGTATGGCTCTGAGTCACATTGAGCAGCATGAGAGAAACATATCTGCAGCTTGAGGGACCTCCCTTTCTATGTTCTGCTTTGGCATTCAGGGCTTTCACTTGTCCCAGGGAAGATTGTTCAGAACCCCAAACACAGAAGGTCAAATAGGTTAAGGCATAAAGGGGCAGATTTTCTTTATTTAAATGAGAAAATTATAACTGCCTAAAGCTGAACTTCCCAATTAGTTGTCTTAAGTTAAATAAAACATGTTGTGTTAGGAATCTGAAGTCTTATTTTTGTTTCCTATCTCTGTCATAGAGAAAAGGCATTTATTTCCACTTGCTGTAAGTATTAGTAACTGGATAATGGGAGAAGGCACCGGGAGGTGCTTTTAGCTAGGATCAACATCAGCCAGAAGGAGCAGGGAGGTGTTGGTCTTTGCTGTCTGTACCTCATACCTCATATTTCCTGTAATTTCAGTGAAATTCCTCAACCCTCCCCCATTTGTAAGGGACTCAGTTTTCTTCTGTCATGTGATGTATTTTAAATGGCCACAATAAGGACAGGTAATTAATATTTTTAAATCCCATTTAGAATAATCACATTTTAAAAATTCGCAAGGGGGACAATCTCAGCATAGAGGCATTAATACAGATGCTCTTTATATTTTCTTAACCCACCAGGTGTCCAAGAAGGGAATCTACTGAAAACACAATTATTTGGATACTAATTAATCAAAATTTAAATTATTTTAAAATCAAATCAAATACTTTACAAATGAAAACACTCTTTGATGGATTAAAAGTTTTTAGCTCACAAATCCATGAAAGATATTTATGTATTAGCAGGATATTATAATAGGATACTTTGCTCTAAGACATGCACATGATAACAAATATACTGTTAATATAATAAAAGGGCAGGGTCTAATGTACAATTATTAATCTCCTGTCCAGGGTGTACTTGTTCTGGAAGCAATTAGAAATTATCTGTGTATAAGTGCTAGGATGAAGTTTTGAATATTAGAATGTTCTGTCTGATGGAGGAGTGTTGGCTTGGATATGGGTTTGGAAGAGTACAGGTTTAGAGTGGGCACAGGCTGAATCATGAGATTCTAAAGGAAGTTGCACTTTGTCAGATGGAAGGTGATAAGGTATGTATTAGGGTATTAGCAACCTGAATGAAGTCTAAGGAAGAGGTTGGAGATATGTAATAAAACAATGAAAGAAGATGACTTATTCTGTAGAGTGTTGAGGAAGAGGGAAAAATTAAACATGATATTTTGGGATAGTGGGATAATTTTAATCTATTGATAGCAATAAAGGAATCATGAAGGAATACAGTGTGTAGAGAGATGAGTTGATGGTGAGATATTTAGGAATCATTCATTAAGCTGTTGCTGGCAGCATCTGAACATTTGGAGAGAAATTTAGGAGATAATTATGGAGTTGAGAGTGAACCATATAGAGTTGATTACAATTATTGTAGTTGGAGAATGAGTCGTCCAAGGAAGAGCTGAAAAAAGAGAAAAAAAAAGTGCAAGTTCCGAGCACAGAACCTTAGAAAATCTTTACAGTAACCAGGCAGAAGAATCGAAAAGAATTATCAAAGAATACAGACAAAGAAAATTCGTTTGGAAGAAAATCAAGAGTTGAGAATCTGAAGGAGCAAATAGTCAAAATGTTTAAATGATAAAGAAAGAAATGATGTAGAATCCAAGTCTCTGCATCTGATGGCTGGAAAGCCAGGAATGACCTTCCGGAGTGCCGCTTCTGTGCATCGGTGAAAGTGGAAACCACATTTCATCGACAAAGTGTGAATGGGATGAGGACACAGACCCAGCAAGTGGGCCCCAATCACTTGAAAACTCTGGGTGTGAAAGGAGGGGCAGTTAGAATGCTGATCATGTAACAAAGATTTCTCTCCCCAGATTGGGTCTGTATATTTTTATAACGAGGGGAGAAGGAATCATTCAGGAGCAAGAGAAACCCAGAATGGTAGAGAGAGGGAATAAATGCAGGAATGAGATCCCGAAGTGATAAAGAGCTTATCTTTATGAAAGGTCAAGCAGTTCTCATCACTACCTGATGGACACCTGCCCTAATTCAGTCACTAATGTAGGAGCTTTAGGCCTTCAACGTATTTGAGTTCACCAGCGACCCTCTCAGTTGGTCAGTATTGCCCACATTTTGCAAATTACTACATGTGAGGCTGCGAGAGGTTAAATATCTTGCTGTAGGCCTCAGGGAGCAGAAGGGAATAGATTCAAAGCAGGAACTGTTAGGCTGTAAAGGCCACACTTTCTCTAGGATGTGACACTGCTACCAATTTGTAATAAGACGTGAGCTGTTGTAGAGACATGCAGGGTGTGCAGGAGGAGCCCAGTGGGTCGCCACAGGCATGTTCTCCAGGCGGCTTGCACGGCGCAGCAGAGGAACTAGTGATGTGACGGCCATCTGTGCTGTGTCTTTTTCTTCTGCTTAAGTGTGATGAGCACAGGCAAGTATCATATTCACCCTTGAAACCCCAGCCTCTAGCACGTTTGCCAAATTAATCAGAAGTGAAAGGTCTACTTCTTACACAGATCTGCTAACTAGTCAACAAAAGTGAACAGATTTGTTTTCTCTTCCTCCTTTCAGACCGGAAAGCCTAAAGCAGCCATTTTCATACTGTTGAAACCATATACAAGGACTAGAGTTGTAGAAAAATAAAAAGAGCAAGTTAGAACGAGTAGAAAAAAAAAGATTAAAAAATAAAAAGAACAAGATAAAACTACCACTCTTCTCTCTCTCCTTCCAAAGACTTGAGGTAACCAAATTCTCAAAAAGACCCATCTTTCCCTGGAGTTTCAAAGCATCCAAACCATCTTTTAGACTTTAAATCTATTAAAGGACTTGCTTCCTTTTTTATTTAAATGTCTGAAATTGTGGTAGGGGTATGAGAGGAAAGCACAGAATTTGTGACTGTATCCCTCCCAGGGCTGGACTCATGTTGCAGCCGATACCCGTACCACTGAAGGACTCCTACCACAGAGAGTTTATGAAGTACTTTCCTGTAGTTATCTCGGTTTGGTATTAAATTATTGCAATTACGTAATCTGTAAATCATGCAACACTACCCCATTTTGTATGTAAAAGTTTAAGTCTCTAACCCAATCACACATCTGGTAAGTCATAAAAACAGGATTTCTAATCATGTTCTTTGATGCCAGATTTCCATAAGACACTAGCCTTACTTGCAGCATGTATCTGCCTCTTCCAAATCTCTTTTGTTTTTGTAATGTATTTATACATTTAATCATGTTTTGTGTGGTAGATACATATAGGGTTGTCCTTGAACTTTGAACCATGTTTATTCTCATTGCTTATCATTTTGCCTCCCATTGTCATCTGCAGTTTTCTCCTGCCCTGGAAATGGAGATAAGTTGGAAAGATACAGAGCTCCTAAAATTGCTCTGCATTATCTCCAGTTCCTAACTGACTCTCTCAGACCACATAAGGACCTTATGAAGGTGCTAACCTGTCTTGCTTTCTGTAGACTGGATATAAGGCATATTGGCCTCATGATCAAGCCTGTCATCTTGGCCCGTAAATGATCTGAAATATCTAGCTAAGGCTGGCAGGATATGCATTCTTAGAAGGAGTTATTCTTATGGTTCTTTAATTCAGCAGCTTCTATTATTTCTGTCTCTCTGCAGATTAATAATCTGTTCTTTAATGGACACGGATAACCAGACATGGGTGAGAGAGTTTATCCTCCTCGGCCTGTCCAGTGACTGGGACACTCAGGTCTGTCTTTTTGTCCTGTTCTTGGTCATGTACCTGGCGACAGTGCTGGGGAACTTCCTCATTGTTCTTCTGATCAGACTGGACAGCCGACTGCACACCCCCATGTATTTCTTCCTCAGCAACCTCTCCCTTGTTGATGTGTCTTATGCCACAAGCATCGTCCCTCAGATGCTGCTGCACCTTCTTGCAGAACATAAAGCTGTCCCCTCTGTGAGCTGTGCAGCCCAGTTATTCTTCTCCCTGGGCTTGGGTGGGATTGAGTTTGTTCTACTGGCAGTGATGGCCTATGACTGCTATGTGGCTGTGTGTGACCCCCTGAGGTACTCGGTCATCATGCACGGTGGGCTCTGTGCCAGGTTGGCCACCACGTCCTGGGTCAGTGGGTCTGTCAACTCTCTCGTGCACACCGCCACCACCTTTCAGCTGCCCATGTGCACGAACAAGTATATTGATCACATATCCTGTGACCTCCTAGCTGTGGTCAGGCTGGCCTGTGTGGACACCTCCTCCAATGAGGCTGCAATCCTGGTTTCTAGCATCATCCTGCTGATGACCCCCTTCTGCCTGGTTCTCTTGTCCTACATCCAGATCATCTCCACCATCCTTAGGATCCAGTCCACAGAGGGAAGGAGGAAAGCCTTCCACACCTGTGCCTCCCACCTCACCGTGGTTGCCCTGTGCTATGGCATGGCCATTTTCACTTACACCCGGCCCCGCTCCAGCCCTTCTGTCCTTCAGGAGAAATTGATCTCTCTGTTCTATGCCATTTTGACACCCTTGCTGAACCCCATGATTTATAGTCTAAGGAACAAGGAGGTGAAGGGGGCCTGGCAGAAACTATTAGGAAAATTATCTGGATTAAAATCTAAACTGGCAATTTGATGAATCATGAGCCTCGTTTGGAGACAAGAGCCTTCCCTGTGTGTTCTCCCACTCAACTCAGATACGACAGGCGTCAGCTGCATTGCCCTGGCAACCAGGAAAGAGATGATGACATGTGTGCTTGTGATGCCGAGTAGGAGGCTGAGTGGTTGGGTTGGGGTGTGGGATGTGGGGGTATTTTTATGTTACAGGAGCTGTTCTGCGGGGTTGAGCACTGTTGTAATAGAACTTCTCCTCTTTGCTCAGTCTCCATTCATCTGGCTTGAGTGTAATGAAAAAAGAACCGTTTACTATTTTGATTTGCCCCACTGTTTGTAATCATGGAACTATTCATGAATCTTACTTTGGACCACTGGTTTTTATTCATCTAAATTTTGGACAAGGTTGTCATGTTTCCATTGGGAACAAAATGATTTTCACATTTTAGACTCACTTAAAACAATGCTTGTTGTATAGTCACATCCAGTAATTGTGTGAGTCACTGTTCTGGGGAAAGTGTTGCTATCAAGACTGATTAAAATGTTTTTGATGTGGACCTAACATGTGTGGACATAATGTGTGTGTCTCAGTGCTAGAGGTAACTCATTGGAGAAGCATCAACTGAAGGTCTAATTTTCTACTGGTAGGAATGTAAAAAAGGGACTTGTACATTATTACTGGCCAAGGAAAAGCTGTTTCAACTTCTTGATAGTATAAAATATTTTGAGGATTTTTATTGCATACATAAAGATGCCCCATTTAAATGCTAAAATTGTTCAATCTCCAAGAGAACTATTAGCTCTTTTCCTAGACTTTAGATACAAAAGCAGCACATAAATTTAGGATAATGTAGAAAATGTCAATAACAAAGAACACATCCTCACTCAGAGCCAACAAAAAATAAGATGATTTTATATGGGCTTGATGGATCGTTCAGCCAGCCATGCAGATGTCATCCTCAATTTCCCATAGATTTTTTTTCAAGTCTCTTTCTCCCACCCCTGCTCCTACATACACAACAGAGCCCTAATTGATCTTTGTAAACATAGTGAGATGGAATAGTCTGAGAAAAAGCCTAAAGAAGGAAAAGGAGGGGGAATAAATAATTGTACAAGTGATAAGGAAGGGGAAAGAGGAGAAAGAATATGATAGTATTTCCTCTTCTCACTCCCTTGAAGAAGTCTCAAAGTCCTTTCTTCCCATTGTATTAAGTCACTTGAATTGTAGTCTTCCACTTGTGAATGCATTCACACAATCCCAGTGTTCAAGCAGAGTTGAAGTCTCATATAATCCAGAGCCCATACCCTATTTTAATTTTACCTTAAAAAAATCCTTTCTAAAATTTATGATAAAGGTAGGCATCCCATAAGATGTCAATGCTAGTGGGCTAAATTTTGCTTGACATTAATTCAGGAAATATTAATAGACTCAGTCCACTCTGTGTGTGATAAGGAATGGTTTTAGAGACACAATAATCAGTAAGACACTGTACTAAAAGTAAGATTGTGGTATATCAAGGGATGACATGATGATGGATCAACTAAAATGCAGCATTTTAAGTGTCATAAAGAGTGAGTCCTTGGGAGTGATAGCAGAAGTCTTCTTGTATGAAAGGACCAAAAAGATCCAAGTGGAGGTCAGGAAGGTGAGAACAAGTGATCCAGATGACAGCAACCCAAACAAAGGAACAGCTTGTGAAAGGTGCAGAGCTGGAAGGGAATACGCGAGCTCCATAGTGTCCTGCAGCTGCACTTGCAGGGCAGAGACGACTGGGGAAGCAGTGAGAGGAAGTCAGGCAGGTAAAGAATGGTGTGATCTCACAGGGCACTGAATGCCAAATTGTCATTTAACTTTATCTAATAGCAATGAGGAGGGAGTCAAGATTTTTCAGCAGGAGTATAGTTTGATAAAATTTACATTTTTGAATTATTTCTTTGGCAAATAAGCCACAGGAAGAAGAGGTTAGAGGCAAGGAGACCAGCTAGGGCGCAGCTCCAGTGATACCACTGAGACATTAGAGGATTCTGATCTAAAGTGGTGGCAATAGGGAAACAGAAAGTCAAGTGAAGTCCTGTGACTGAAAGAGATTTCAGAGGAATGCTTCATCTTCTTCCAGACTGCAGTTCTTATATTTACCCCATACCTCCTCTAAAATAATATCTCAATGTTATGTGAATTATGGAGTAAATGGTAATATTTACCTCCATGAACACACCCTATATAAAATGGTAGGGGAAAGAGATGAAAGAAACAGAAAATTAGTCAAAAACACAAATATACCCAAGATACTTCAGGAAGGGGAGAGTGTGAAGATGCTGTGTCCTCATTGTCCACCTGGTTACAGTGTCTATGACTCTTGTCCACCATTCATGGCTCCATCCCTGAGCCTCCCCTGGCCTCACTCCCCTGCTCATCGCCCTTCTCCCATCATCAAGGCCAGCAGCCTCTCTCTGAATCTTATCCTTGACCTCCATTTTCACGTCTTCCTTCTGACTCTGGTCCCCCCACGTGGCTCCTACAGGGACCCATTGAGACACTGGGGCCAATGAGATTACCCTGGATAGTTTCTACATTGAAGATCCTTAATTTAAATTCTTGTGCAAGTCCATTTACCATGTAGGCTGCGTATTGACAGGTTCTGGGACAGAGGCCGTGACAACGTCAGAGGGCCATTACTTAGCCTCCCGCAGAACCTATCCACATGGGCTACAAGTTTTTCCACGACTCTTGTCATCTTCAATAGTCTACTTACTTTCTGGCATGATGCAATATCAATACCATTTTTACATTTCCTGTCTGATAATGGGGATTATTTCTCCAACAAACTCTGAAGAACTTCGTGAACATTTCTTGTGATCCAGTTCTGCTGGAAGCATATTCATTCAGTTTTTATATGTCTGAAAATGTTTTTATTTCTCTTCATTCTCAAAAGATTTTTTTCTCTACATATAGACTTCTTTGTTGACAGTTTTTCCTCCCATCAGGGCTTTAAAGATGACACTCCATGGCCATTTGACTTGCAGTTTCTGAGAAGAAATCTTTAATTTAGAGCTTTGTTATTTTATACACAGTGTATCTTTTTATCTTAGACTGCCTGCAAGATTTTCACTTTATTTGTTGCTTTCAGACAGTTAAAATATCATGTATCTAGGTTTTCGTTGTTTCCTATTTAGCCTATTTGGCTGAGTTTCTTGGATTTGTGCTTTGATTTATTTCATTATTTTTATTTCAGCCATTATCTCTTCAAATGATTCTTGTAAGCTTTCTGTCCCCATTTTTCTCTGAGATTTCCAATTTCATGTATGTTAGATTGTTTCATGTTGTCCATGGCCCTGGGAGACCCTCATCTCTTTTTATCATATTTTTTTCCACTTTCTTATTCCATTTTGCTAATTTCTACTGACTTACCTTTATCCTCACTGAGTGTTTCCTGGCTCCTTCCAGTCGCCTCATAAGTCATCTTTATTTCTGTTACTGGGTCCTTCATGTCTAGCATTTCCATTTAATTCTTTCATACGGTTTGTAATTCACTATAGAAATTCCTCCAGCATTTATGATACTGTCTATCTTTTCCACTAAATCCTTTAGTTTATTTACAAGAGTTGTTTGAACCCCCTGTGTGATGGTTCCTGTATCCAAGTGTATCTGATTCTGGTTAATTTCATCTATCAGTGATACTGTAATTTTTCTTGCCTTTTCATCTGACCTTTAGTTTTGATTTGACACTCATATCTTTTGCGTGTAGGATGATGGACTGTGAGATACATCGCGGCAGGCCTCGAAATGGGCTCATCTCTTCTGTTTTTCCTGTGGTCTTGTTTGGTGGGGAGAGTGTGGAAATCAGTGCAGTTAGGACTGCAGTGGGTTTCAGTTTGGTTGTTGCTCTGCTTCTCAGCGCACCAACAAATTCAATTTTCTCTCTTATTTCTTGTGCTCAGGGTGAGATGCTCAGCGGTGGAGGGTTTTCCCCAGTGTTGCTATTCTGCCCTTAGTTTTCAGCTCTCCCTGTGAGACTGCATGTCAGAGAGCGTGCCTTTCCAGTGCCGCCTCTGCCCCGTGGCAAACAGCTGTCTCTCGCTTCTCATCCCTGCTAGCCTGGGGATGGGGGGTGAGGGTTAGTGTCACAAAGTTTGATCTTCCAAATTTTGAGCAGGAGTGAGTGAGAGTCTGTGGAGTCCTTGTCACAAGCTTGGCATTTGGGAGTTTATCTTTGGTGTCTGCAGATGATAAGGAGACACAGTATTGATGTGACCTTCTGGATACTGTGACTAGAGCCCCATAGCCATGGAATTTTTCCAAGTTTCCTCAGAAAAGCTATGCAATTGATTCTGTCAATTCTACATGAGTTCCTAAATTCAGGTGAGGAATGAGAAGCATCTCTACTTCCCTCTCTATTGCGTGGAATATCTCAGGACCTTTGTCAAAGTCCCCAGGTGCTATAGTATCTGAGCCCTGGTGAAATGATGGAATACATGAGTGGGTGGGCGGAGGATGATACACTGGGTGAGTATGGAGGACTTTGGATATAATCAGTGGATCTTGGGGAAATAGGTGAGTTGGCATGTGAATGAGCGTATGGGTGAGTGAGTACTGAGATAGCTCTAACTGGGAAAATGAGTGGAGAAGTAGTGGTGGTGCTGAGAATCACTGGGTGTTTGACTTGCTAAACAAATGGATAAATATTTCACTTAAAGGGTGCATGATGCTTCAGTGATACATCAGAGGTGATAATGTGTCTGCATCCTGTCACTATTACATGGAATCTTTTCTTAAACATTAAAAATCTGAATCTTTTCAAAATTTTTTAATTTAAAAATTTGATTCTTTTCAAGGTAAACTTTAAAAAAAGTTTACTTTCCTTTTTAAGGATCTTAGATCCTCTTTTCCTTTTTTACCATTGAGATCATAAAACTATTTTTGTAGATTTTATTTGGAGTCCTAAATATTTCTATATATTGCTATTATTTTGGAACTTGAAGAGCAGCATGAGAGATGCATTCGGATGTCCATGACTCTGCACATATCCCAGGAGAGGGAAAACAACTCTTCTCTTTGCAGAAGGAGAGGTCAGGGTGTCACAGAGCTGAAGAGGCTAATTGGTGTTATGCTTTGTTTTGTTTTTGTTTTTTTCACCAGGATTGGTGCAGGTCTAGTTACTGCCCAGTAGAATAGGGACACGAGTGCTAAATGTCAGGCTGAGCTGTAGGAGGGCATGCTATCCCCTCAGAAAAGGTTTTTGAGTGGATTGTTGCAGGTTGAAGAGGATGGATGGAGAGAATAGCCCACCACAGGGAGAAGAAGGGAGGCATCCAGGCCCTACCCTTGAGAATTGGGAGCAGTGACACAGTTAACACTCTCCTGCATGAAGCTCCTGAGGGGATGTGTGAGCCCCGCACGCTAATCCAGCCACCGCTGCAGCTCATGTGGTTTGTGCTGGAGCCAATTTGGGGGCGCCTGTGAGCTTCCTCCCAGGAGCTTTCCTCACAAGCTAAACTCATCCCAGGGGCGTTCTCAGCCCTGGAGCCTGAGGCATGTGGAACGGTTCATCTCTGTGGTCCATCACTGTGTTGGTGGGAAGGTCTCCTCAGAGCCCAATGCAGCACTGGTCTGAAGTAGACATGCCGTTTGTGTCAGGCACTGATCAATGTCTGAGAGCCCAAAAAGAGGTATCAACAGAGGGTGGGTGTAAACAGAGGTTTTTAGGGCAGGAAAAGGAGAAGGGATCTAATCTGTCAGGGCCTTTTCAGTTGAAATCTCAGCTTGAATAGTTCAGCAAATGTGAACAAATTCTGCTTTCTTGAAGCTGGGGGCCTGGGTACCTCTGTTCTAAGGGATTTCAATTCCAAATTGACTACTGGCAGAGATAAAGAGAAAGAAAAGTGGAGTAGTATGTGGAAGAGAATGATTAATATTTAGAAACTACAGATACTACACATGAATTCTACATCATTTTTGGGCAAGACTGTAAAGGACAAGGCCATATCTGCACAATGATAGTTTAAGGAACTAATATTCATGAGCATGTAGTAGATGTATATTCCATTTCCTAAAATATAAATTGTTAATTACTATGAAGTCTATCTCAGTTACTGCCCTCATGGTATGTATACAGAGTATTTTGATTTTCCTTTCAGTGTCAGAAAATGAAAATGTCGGATGATTAAATGGATTGCTCAGTGTCATGTGTCTCTCAGAATGTGAACCAGGGACTCCTGACTCATTTCTGGGGTAAGCCCCTCAAAAACGGGCCGTCATGATTGCACTGTGGAAACATGGTAGACTGAGGGAATTTGATTGCAAACGAATGCTGTAGTCTTCTCTACAGGGGACCAGACATATAAAGAAGATGGGCATTGACAGAATGAAATCATGAGAAAATATGTCATCATAGGTGGTTCTGGGATCACACATACTGAAGAGCCTGTCTTCAGTAATCCCTGATCATGTGAAAAGTCAGGAAACCAAATCCAGATAGGAAGTAGAAAACCAACTGGGTTTTGAGCATAGAAAATAAGGTTTTAGAAATGATGTGGTCTTTGGGTTCTCTGTTCCAAACATTAGGTGATGCAGATATTCCTGCCCATGATGGGTGAATTCATGGATACACATACAAGTGTTCATCCACAGGGTAGATGAATCTCTCTAAATGAAAGTGCCTTTTTCATTCACAATTCAACTGTGTAAAAGTATGGTTTTGATTTATTGTAACCAGCATGAGATAAACCACATCTGTATGTTGTGGGACTTACCTTTATGTGCCCCGCTTCTGTATTCTGGAGTTCTAAAATTTGTCTCACCTAAGATTGTAGATAACTCCAGTAAGGAGACCAAATATGACTGAGACTGAATGTGAGTTTTAGAAAAGATGAGGCACAAACTTTCCAGGGAGGAAGGGCTTTTGGCTTTTTGTGCCTTAGCTGTAGGGCTTCATCTCTACACAGAATGGAAGATAATTTGGGTAGTGGGCTCACCCCTAAGCTCACTGTGTTTCAAATTGGATATTTGAGGCTGATCCAAGATTTTGTGCTTTTTGAATTGGCCTGAATACTGGAAAGGAATATTATTCTGAAATATAATTCTGGGAGGTGAGATATGGAGGAAACCCTCCATAGTGTGCCTTCCTCCTGAGATTTTTAAAAATTAATACTTCTCTTTTCCTAATGTAGGGTGAGGGGGAGAAGATATTTTATTGAAACAGCCAAGAGAGGTTGAAAGTGTTAGTTTTAAATATACAGTACACAGGGGTGGGATCATAAAAGTGGCAATGAATGTTGTGGCAAATGGAAAAGACACCCACATGTGAAGCCCTGGATACTTCCTTCCTTACAGAGGAAAATGGCATATTTGGGAGTATTTGCCCATGCAGTAGCAACAGAAACTAAATGCAATTAAAAACTGATTAATAAATGTGAACATTATCCAAGGACATTTCCAGAGAACCACAGGTAACCCTGTCTGTTTAGCAACAACATAGTGAAAATTTTGCCAATGTTTATTTGATTTTGTCTGTGCATCGGGTTTCATTCCTCTTGATCAGTTGCTCATAGTTCTTCAAGGCCTCATCAACAGTAAGAGCAGAAATATGGGGAGGAGGTGGTAAAGGGCTGAAAGGGCACTTCATGTAGAGAGGCAATGTCCTTCCCTCAGGCGTCCTGCAGGGATGCAGGGAGCTCAGCACGGGAGGGGTTCCCACCAGGAGGGTCTGCTGGTGGGGCTGAAGTCAGTCATGCAGACCAGTTGGACATGCCTGAATTCCATGACTCCAAATCACCAGGTGTTTACAAATTTTACTAGAAATTACTGCCTGAGAATTTACCCTTAGAAATATATTTAACTTTGCTGATATTCTTTTTAAGGTGGGGAGAGGAAAGGGCAAATTTAGAGTGTGGGCCATTTGTAGTGGAAGGCACACCTTGGTGTGGAGAGTTACGGAGATGGCATGGAACCATTAGTTCAGAGATGAAGGGTTAGAAGGCAACTCAGGTAAAGGGGGGATGTGCTAAAGTGAAAGTTTATGTTTGCACACCCCGCCCCAATAGACTAGTCTGGGTTTTAACATCATCTAGCACAGTTGTCTGAATTTTTCACTCTTTATTATTTTGTTCAAGTGATACATCTTCAGATGAAGATGTTGTCATGTAGTAGGAGATTGAAACAATAGGAAAAAATATTGTAGTTGAATTTATGGAGGTAAAATAAGTTGAAAAATAACATTTGACCTGTTATAATTTCCATTAATTTTTATTGTACAGAAAATATAACAGTTCCCATGGAATCAATGAATAGATTTGCTTTTTCTTTAAAGAAAGTTACAGTGATTGACTAAAATTTAACTTTTAAACTAGGCATATTGTGTCATATAAAAGTGGTTTTGTGAGAAATGTGTTCACCTACCTTTTGTCTTTCTTTGTCATCGAGAGAAGAACATGTCATTCCTCATATTTGTGTAGCTTGTAATTACTGGAAAATGGGAGAAGGCACATGGAGGTAGTTTCAGCTACGGTCTGGAAAGGTAATACTTTGAGAAAATTTGCTCTTGCCGTCCATAGGTCACTGTTGACTTTTCCTGCAATGTCAATGTCATTACGTACAAGTTCACAGTAAAGATTAGGTACTTCATAATTTAAACCTCTATTTAATATTGTTTCATATGTAAACATTTCACCAGGAGGACAATGGTTAACATAAAGGTAACAGACGTAGGGCTTTAGTAGAAGTACTTTAAAGAGATAATATGCATGGTGTATTTCGGTGATGCCTTTCATATTAAATCACATATGAGCTCTATTCACTCTGGCCACAGTAATTGCCCTACACCCTCCGTAGTTCATAAACACAGGCATGAGGAAGTCCTTCCTTCATGGTGCCATATCTGCGGAGATGCACCACAGGGCTATGTCATTCTGCAGTACTATGTTCTGAGCAGACAGAATTGTTTGTTTTGAGCAGGCAAGGGAGCTCAAACATAGAGAGAGGTAAGGTTTGAGGCTTGTTGAGTATGAGCACATTGACCCAAAAGATGTAAAATAAGAAATGTGTCCACATTCTCTTACTTATTGAAGGAGTTTTATGGACCGGGCATTATGGTAAAGTGGCCAGAGTGTGGACAAATACTGAGAAGGGAAGCAAAGCACACTAGCACCAGACGAGGAGCTAGAGGGACCTGCCTCTGAACTGTGGTCTTTGTCCACAAGGATGCTGAATGTCAGCTGCATGCCTAACCCTGCACGATGAGGTGTTTGTTGTCTTGTTTGTACGGACAAATGGAGCCAATAGTTCCACGTTTTTCCCTCAGTAATCTGACTTCCAGGAAAAACACATGACTAGGGAGAGCCACAGCTCCTAAACGTTAGATCTGAGAAGACCAAGCTCCGGCTTCCTGACAGGAGTGCTGAGAGGTGAAGCATGTTATCTGGTACCTCGTCCATTCCCCACCTAAGCCAGAATGGAAAGCCAGCTCTGCTCAAAGTGAGTGGATCCCAGAGCACTGTGGAGATGGTACTAGCTGTAGGGTGTGTTAAAGGCATTGGCCGGAAACAGGTTTCCTCCTTCACTTGGCTTTCCAGATGCTGATGCTACTGCTATTTTCTTTAATGTGCGTCCCAGGTGGAACTATATGAGTGTGGACAAAAGGTGTATTTGGATACTATTGATTATGAAATGAGGCAGTGGTCTTTGGATAATAATATCCCTCATTTTAATAAGGGATAAAAATAATCAGTTAACATATCCATGAAAGATATTATTGATAGTTTATTTTAGAACAATGCTTTGCTGTAAAACACACAGTATGATAATAAATGCTAGAGATAATGAAATTGAAAGGTATAAACAGAACAGGACCAGATTGTGGAATGTGTGGAAATTCCTCTGTCCAGGATAAACTTAATTCTGCCTACATTTAGGCATCACAGATCTGTTTGTGCATGAAAGTGATGTGGGTAAATTTGTATTTTATGTCTGACTTGGAGGAGTGTGTATGACGTGTGGTGTGTGGAGGTTGCATCAGGGAAGTTCACAAGGAAGCCCTTGTGCTGCATAAAATGGGAATGGACGGCAAGTGTAACTGGCGAGCACTGCAGGACAGTTGGGAGATATGTAAGAAAATGAGTGAAGAAAGAGGATCTGTTCTGTGGAGTGGTGAGCCGGAGGGGAGACTCAAACACGAGGTGTTGGGAGAGTTGGAGAATTTTAGTTCCAGTGGCAGAAATGAAGTCGGGAAGGAGTAGAGTGTGTAGGGAGATGAGTGGAGTCATTTGTTGGTGAGAGATTTCTGGGACATTGAGTAATGTTGTTGGGGAAAACACGTGGACCTTCAGAGGGAAGTCTAGGAGGCAGATGTAGAACTGAGAGTGAGTTAACCATAGTTGATAATAATTATTGCAGTTAGAAATCACAAGCTGTTCATGGGAAGAAAAAAAAACTATAGAAAGGAGAGTACAAAGTATGAGCACAGCACCTTACAAAATTCTCACAGTAACAGAGCAGGAGAACGTAGGAAGATTACCCACAGGTGCAGATGAGGAATATTAGCTTGGAGGATAATTGGGAGTGAAAGCTTTGATGGGGCTGAGAGTTTGAAGGAACAAATAGTTAACATTGTCAGAAGTTAAGTGACCAGTGAGAATACGAGGACAGCGTCGGGCAGGATGACTGGAGTCCACAGTGACTTCGCAGAATGCAATGGCTGTGGATCGGTGGAGAGGAAAGCTACATTTCCATGGCTGAAAGGATGAATGTGAGGAGGAAATAACCCCAGCTAGTGGACTGCAATTATTTGAGATGTCCAGATGTGAAAGGGGAAAACAAGTGGAATGATAAATAGCAAAGATTCCTCTCCCCACACTGAGAGATCTGTATTTTTTTATAATGAGGGCAAAGGAGTCATCGGGAGCAAGAGAAACCCCAGGATGGCAAGAAACCAGATCCTGAGGTAGAGAGCATGAAATCAAAGGTTAGATCAATTGTCATCATCAAATAATGGGTACCCTGTTCAGTCACTAGAAGAGGAAGATTAGACCTTCAATTCTTACATTTCACCAATGACCCTTCCAGTTGACCAGTGTTCTCCACGTTGTACAGATGAAGAATTATGAGATGCAGGAAGGCCAGATGGCTTGCTTTCAATTTTCAGGGAGCAAAAGAGAATGGATGCAAAGCAGAAACTGTTAGTTCTGAAGCTCCCAGTTGCACTAAGATGGAACACTGTCACTCACTTGTAATAAGACATGGGCTGTAGTAGTTGTAGAGACATGTGCGGAGTGGGTGAGATGCACAGACTGAGTCATCGCTGGCATGTTCTCTAGGCAGCTTGCCCAGGGAGGGCAGCAGGGAACATGCTGGTCTGTTCTGTGTCATTTCCTCCATGGGTGGGTTAGGTCTTTGAGCACAAGGAATTGTAATATTCACTTTAAAATCTAAGCACCTAGCAAAGATGGCACTTTATAGTTGTTTGCCAAGTTAGTAGAAATGCCTGGTTACTGCTTCTGATCTGTTATGAATTTAACAACAGTTAACAGATTTTTAAGATCAGTATTTTCTTGAGGTTTCAGAATTAAATATGCATGTATTCTTTGGCGCACTAGATGCTTCCTCAGTGTGACCGTGATTGAAGAAAGGCAAAGGGTGCGCTGGTGCCAGAGAATCATGGTGGGGCCGGGCTCACGTTTTGAGGAGGACACGAGGAAAGAGGCCTAAGAACTGTATGTGACTGAACGTGAAAGAGATGCACATTTCTGGACCTACCGGTTCCATGCTGTCCTTTGTCAGGGCAGTGAATAGAAGCATTCACAGTCCTCACCTTTCTGCACAGAGAGCCCAGCCTGGCCACAGTGCGTCCTGGGATGGCTGAGCAGCTCATGTCTGCCCTCAAGCCCTCTTCCCGCCTCTATGTCCTCTGCGTTATTTTGTTCCCCGCAAGACAAGAAAGCTAGTGACTAGGCAAGGAGAAATGGGGACAGTGTCAGTCCTACACAAAGCTTTGTCAAATGAAAGCATTTCTGCTTAATGTTCAAAATGATCTTGTAACATCTAGTTCTACTGAAAAGCACTTACTTGGCAACAGAAACATCACGTTCCAGTGCACATCTGCGTGAATCCCTACCGTCCTCTGCCTTAAGCATGTATTTTTCCTTCCTCTCCTGTACTGAGAAAGTGAAGTATCCACACTCTCATTTCCTTTCTTCTGATCCCATGCATAAAGGGTAGCTTCTTAGCAGCAGCATGTTGAAAGAGAAAAAGAGATGGAACAAGGTAAAATTGCAGTCCCCTACCCCATCCTATCCCACTGAAGACTGAAGAGGCCAAAGTAGATGTCCCCAGGTCCCAGGTCCTCAACGTGTCCTGTCCATTCAAAGACCCTCAGTTCTAGTAAAGACTGCCTCCAAGATTGTGTCTGAATTTATGGAGGAGGTGCGTGGGAAAAGCACGTGTGCTACTTTGCCCCAAGGCAGAGGTCATGTTACTACAGTTCTCATCTACTGTAGCACTGTTACCAGTAACAGTTCACAAAGTACTGTCTCCACAGTTCCTATCTTTGAGCTGAAGTGTACTTGTGAGTTGTGTAACATTCTCTGTTTCATAGGTAAAAGTTCATCATTTAAACCAGAATCACATAGCTGCTAAATAGAGTAGGTTTGAAACCTAGGGTCTCTGATTCCAGTATTTTCCAGAGGCCCTGCCTCTTCCCAATTTGTCCTTCTGTAATGGATTTACCCATTTCACCATAATGGGTCTAGTTAACATATTTTATGGTAGTTTTTGTAAGTTTCCAACCAGGTTTTTCTTATTTGTCATTTACCTAACATTATTGATAACCTGCCATGCTCTCCTCACTTTGGAATCTGAGGTAAGTTGGTAAAAAAATAGAGCTCTTAAAATAGCACCAAATGACCCCCAGGCTTTAAGACATAAGGAGACCTTATTCCTCAGGTCTTCCTAAGACCATATCATGTCCTTATGAACATTCTGGCCTGTCTCCGATGCAGAGTAGACATAATGTATATTGATATGAAAGCTGTCATCTTGGTCCATAACTGATTTGAAACCAAGCTCACCCAGTTGTATTCACAAAATGTTATTTTTATGTTTCTTTGATTCAACAGCTTCTGTTATTTCTGACTTTCTCTGCAGATTAATAATCCTCATATTTTTAAATGGACACAGATAACCAGACATGGGTGAGAGAGTTTATCCTCCTCGGCCTGTCCAGTGACTGGGACACTCAGGTCTGTCTTTTTGTCCTGTTCTTGGTCATGTACCTGGCGACAGTGCTGGGGAACTTCGTCATTGTTCTTCTGATCAGACTGGACAGCCGACTGCACACCCCCATGTATTTCTTCCTCAGCAACCTCTCCCTTGTTGATGTGTCTTATGCCACAAGCATCGTCCCTCAGATGCTGCTGCACCTTCTTGCAGAACATAAAGCTGTCCCCTCTGTGAGCTGTGCAGCCCAGTTATTCTTCTCCCTGGGCTTGGGTGGGATTGAGTTTGTTCTACTGGCAGTGATGGCCTATGACCGCTATGTGGCTGTGTGTGACCCCCTGAGGTACTCGGTCATCATGCACGGTGGGCTCTGTGCCAGGTTGGCCACCACGTCCTGGGTCAGTGGGTCTGTCAACTCTCTCGTGCACACCACCATCACCTTTCAGCTGCCCATGTGCACGAACAAGTATATTGATCACATATCCTGTGACCTCCTAGCTGTGGTCAGGCTGGCCTGTGTGGACACCTCCTCCAATGAGGCTGCAATCCTGGTTTCTAGCATCATCCTGCTGATGACCCCCTTCTGCCTGGTTCTCTTGTCCTACATCCAGATCATCTCCACCATCCTTAGGATCCAGTCCACAGAGGGAAGGAGGAAAGCCTTCCACACCTGTGCCTCCCACCTCACCGTGGTTGCCCTGTGCTATGGCATGGCCATTTTCACTTACACCCGGCCCCGCTCCAGCCCTTCTGTCCTTCAGGAGAAATTGATCTCTCTGTTCTATGCCATTTTGACACCCTTGCTGAACCCCATGATTTATAGTCTAAGGAACAAGGAGGTGAAGGGGGCCTGGCAGAAACTATTAGGGCAATTATCTGGATTGACACCTAAACTGGCAACTTGGTGAATCATGAGCATCATTTAGAGGAAAGAGCTTTGCCTGTGAGTTCTCCTCCCCAACTCAGATAAGACAGGCATCAGCTGCATTGCCCTGGCAACCGGGAACAGGATGTGGAAACGTGTGCTGGTGACGCTGTGTGGGAGGCTGAGTGGCTGGGGTGGCTGTGGGATGTGGGCGTGTTTGGATGGCATGGCATCATGTTCAGAGAAATCAGGAGCTGCTATAATAGAACTTCATAATTACTCAATCTCTTTTCCTTTGGCTTAATATTAATGGGAAAAATTTTATTCTTTTGATTTGTCACATTGTTTAATCGTGAAGCTATTCATGGATCTTGCTTTGGACCAGTGGTTCTTACTCATCCATATTTTTTGCAAGGTGATTATGTTTTCTATGGGAACAAAAAACATTTTCATCTTTTAGACTTACTTAAAAAATGGCATGGTGTATGTAGCCACATTGAGTAATTGTGTGAGTCAGTGTTCTAAGGAGTGTTGCTATCTGAAAGGGTATCTCGCAGCAGTCCTCCCTTCCCCAAAATAACTCGGGGAGTCACGAACCCACACAAGAGATTTTAATGGCTGGAAAAGAAAATGGCTGTCTCTAAGTAAAGAGCAGCAGCTCGTGGGTGAGGAAATGCGTTTTTGAGGACTTGGGGTTGGGTGTGTCCTGCAACGAGGATGGTGGTGATTGAGTGTTGGGGGGGTGGTGTGATCATCTGGTCGTTGGTGACAAGGAGGCTGCGGGAAACAAAATGGCGGCTCCTCATCCCAAGATGGCAGGCGGACAAAATGGCGGTTCCTGATCCCTAGATGGTGGGTGCCTTAGCGTGCTGGAATTTCCCTTCATTCCCATCTTTTTCTTTTCTTAATAGGTGCCTCTGGGGAACTGGGCATAGAATCTCATTCTTTAGCTACTTCCTGCTGGAAGGGGGCAGATTCTGGGGTTGGAGAGGCCATTGCTGTAGAGCTGGGGAAGGGCAGGCATCTGAGATGATTTGTGACATCATCATAGCTGGTTTCGTTATTCTTCGTGAGAAGGAATTGATAGTCCTGGAGGCGTAACTGGTTCAAAGTATGGTTAGAATTTTTTGAAATTTGATTTTGAATGAATTTTTGGAATAGGTTAATGAAGCAGGGAAGGAAAAGGAGAATAATAATAATAAAGGTAATAGCGGCTAGGAGAGGCAGGAGCCAATTGAAGGGGTAAGGGAATGGATTGCTAGGGGAGTTTTCTAGAAGTTTGGAGGCTTGTTTGTGGAGACGTTTTGCACCATCCCAGACGAGACCGGATTTGTTGGTGTAGAACCAGCATTGTTCTTGGAGTAGGGCACATATGCCACCTTGCGCAGCTGTAAGGAGGTCTAGACCTCTGTGGCTCTGGAGAACAGCTGAGGCTAGTGAGTCTACTTGCTCTTGTACGTGTTATAATTGGTTAGAGACTTCTTTTAGTCCTTTTGCGAGTTCCCTTGATAGTTTAGCAAATTCTGAAAGTGATACTCCTAGAGCTCCAATCCCTGTTCCAGTACTCATGATTATTCCTAGGGTGGCAATTAGGGGGACTAATTGCATGGCAAGGCGCTCTCTGATGTGGGTTATAGGGGAGACAGGAATGGGTAGGTCACGTGTGGCTAAGGAAAGGGTGGGAGTAAGGATTCTTAAAGTACACATCCCAGTCCAATTGGCTGGCAAGCAGACATATGCTTTATCTCTGCATACCCAAAATATACCTGTTTCTAAGTATAGACATCCTATGAGGTCAAAGCGGGATAAGAAGAGGAGATCTGGGTGTGGCTTGGAAAGTAAATGTTGGACTGCCTTGAATTTATGCCATATTTTAAAAGAGGAGCTTAATGCTGCAACTCTTGGAGGGGATAGAGGTGAGGCTGCTTGTATCTTGGTTGGACTTTCTTGGGTAAGAGCTGCATATTTTTGGTTTAAGAAGATTCTACCTTCGGGTATGTTGAGTTGTTTGCATTCTTGGTTTCACCCATGGGCTAGGGGAGTGTCCTTTAGGGGATCTTTTCCCCTATTTTGGCAGTATTGGGATGTGGTGGTGTTTATATTGGCAGCACACAGCACACAGGTTTTCCAGAATAACCTCCCCATTTTAAAATGCTCAATAAAAATGCACTTGCAGGTTCCTTTTAACGTGGAAGGCAACCTATTCTGAAGATTAGGACATGGACATCTTTAGGGGATCGTTACTCTGACTACCAGAAAGCCTGTTCAAATTGGCTACTTAGTTTTCTTTCCACCTGATCGTCCTCATCTTCCGTACCTCCTTCACTTTCTGGTGTCCTGCAACATGATACTCCTTTCTTTTACTTTTCCTGCCTTATAATTGGAGTTATTTCTGCTGGAAGCATTGGTTCTTTTCGGTGGAAAATGAAATTTCGAGGCTGCAGTCCGAGTACTGTATTCTACAGGAGGCTCTGTTGGTTCTGCCATGGGCAAGGTGGATGTAGTCAGTAATGGCAGTAACTGACCCAGCCTTGGCTAGGGGACCAATCCAATATGTTGACCCCATAGGTAGTCATCATCTTTGCCACTGTGACCACTGGTGTGCTTAGGAAATGAGGCTGACTGACTCCTGAAGTATGCCAGTGTTCCTGTCCCTGTGACAACTGAGAACCTCTTTTGTCATGAGAAGTACATGGAACACACATGAATTTACTCCTATTTGTTCCCTAAAGCTTTGTGTTCCTAATGTTCTAAACTTTGTCTTTTGTCTTCTGGCAAAAGGTTAGGCATGGCCTTTAAATCAGTGCATATCTTGGCTTCAGATCATCTTCCTTCCAGACAAAGTGATGGCAAAACGTGTCTCTCCTTTTAGAAGGGACACTTCATCCATGACCTTTCAGGGCCATGGCTTCTCAGTTAAAAAATTGTGGGGATCACGTGGGAGACCATATCATGGGTTGAAGGACCAGTGGCAGGTTGGCAGGAATAGACATGTTGGAAGTGTGAGCTACCTGTTCACAACAACCTTCAAGATCTGCTCAGGCCTAGTCTCACAGATATTACTTTATGATTCGTTCCTCAGAGCAGGCTGTGATGGACACCTCTTGGGGTGTGGTGACCTGGTTGCCCATGGCGAGGCATTCAGGGCCTACCAGGGCCTAACCACAAGCAAGAGCTGTTTCTCAAAAGAACAGCTACCTTGACAAAGAGGTATTTTCCCCCCCAAAACCCTATGCACTAGCACTTTGATTCACAGTCTCGATACAGCATCCCAATCTGCCACAGAAACTTCAAGTGCCAGTGGAAATGTGGGGTCATAAGGACGAAGTGGCAGAATGTTTGTGCTGCAGATGTACCATCAGGAGACTTTCTCTTGTTTGGGGCTGCTCTGGAAGCTGGCATCCATTCCTGCAGAGCCTGACTGGCCTTCTCACAGTAAACCAAAATGGACAAATGTGGAAAACACTAGGTCTTGAGGAACAGATACAGGGGAGATGGCACTGGTGTTATCACAATACACCTGTCAAGGCTGGGTACCCAGGCACTAGGCCTGAAGGCACAGTGCACTGATTAGAGAAGGTATTGCTGTAGAGGTGTAATGTTGTAGATATTGACCTGATATCCCGCTGCATGGCCCACAGGGACTACCGTCTTATAATGAGTTTCTGTGAAATATAACATGTTCCCCCACCAGCATTTAAAAAATATTCTTGTACTACTCATTTCTTGGATCAAGAACAAACCATTTTGGAAGCATTGGATTTCCAATCTGGGTCAGAGTTTTTGGTGTGGTCTGTTGAGGCTGAAGACTGCATTCTGCTCCTGCTGCTTCTCCAGAGATGACACTGTGGGTTGGGGGTGGGGTGGGGGAATGATCAGGCTAGGTGCTCCTCAGTGTTTACTCCTTAGCATGATTTCAGACTTCTTACTGTCAAGGGCTTTCTTCTATGTGGTTTGAATATTCTAAAGATCCCTCTTCAGTTATACAGGTCTGAATAAATACATGACTTCAAATGGAGCCAAACTGAGTCAGAGTCAAGTGCATGTGGCAGAGACTGGCTGGTTGCTCATAAAATGCATTTCCTCTTCTTCTTGGCACACAGTCAGGCTAAATGTGAGCCTCCCATGCACAGAGGGGTGACCATGAGACCAAGTTCTAACTTCTGAAATGTGGATGCAAAGAAAATATGCCATCTCCAGACCTGGCCTGTTGGGTTCTCTCAAGCACCAGCCGCCGGTGTTTGCTGTCATGCTCTGGAGTCACCCAGCACAGGGCCCTGGGGGCTTCCTGGTGCAGGAAGCCCGGGTCCTGAGACACTGAGAACTACGCAGAACAGCCGTCTCCGCCAGGGTCACCCACGTGGGCTGTAAATGAGAAAGACATTTTTATTGTGTTAACCATGGTTATTTGGGAACTGTTCGTTTTAGCTAGCCCATTTTGGATAACACAATGAGCTTATTATTTTAATATGACCATTTCAGAAATATCCTTTGCACATCTAATTAACACTCTGCTACTTACAACTAACAAATGATCTTTACCTTCAAGCAGCTCACAATCCAGTCAATTTCCAATCATTTGGACTTATTCATAATTATTACAAATGTGTTTAAGATTGCTTTAGCTTTTTAAAGTTTGAAGTAGGTACCAAGTAATGAAATGTGATAATCAGAAAGATTCATGTCTTTATCATAAAAACTCATGTTGAGCCAATACTCCAATTTCCTTACTGTTTGCTTTTTAGGCCTAAATGTTATGCTAAGATTAACAAATAATAAAGTCCAATTCCTTACTTTATTTTTTATTGATTTACGTACATTAAAGTTTACCCTTTTTTGTGTAGAGTTCTATGGGTCTTGAAAAATGCATATAATCATATAAGCACCACCACAATGAAGACAGAAAAGTTTCATCATCCAGGCATATTCATGAGCCTTTTTTGTCAATCCATTTTTCTGAACACCAGCTACTGTCAACCATCAGATTTCTCTCTCTATTGGTCTTTTGCAAAATGCCATGTAATCAGGTAGGATGTAATCTTTGAGTCTGACTTCCCTCCCTTATCATAAAGCATTTGAAAAGCATCCATGTTTTTACATGTTATAGGACTCCACTCTTTTCATTTGTTAAATAATATTTCAATTGTGTGGATGTACCTGAATTTGTTGATTTACTTGTTAAAGTACCTTTGGATTGTTTCTAATTTGGGAGAATTGTGGACAAAACTTATAAATATTCCAGTACAGATTTTTGGGTTAACAGAAATGGACTTAATTTGGTGAAAAGAAATTCCACATAGGAGTTCTGTTGCTAGGTTTGTTAGGACAGGAGTAAGTTTTATCTCCTAAGGAACTGCCAGACTTTTTAAAAGCGGTCTTACCATTTGCATTTGCATCTGTAATATATGAAAGTTGCAGTGACTCCTGTCATTGCTAATGCTTGCCAATGCCAGTTATCACTTTTTTAAGGCTAGCAGTTCTAATAGATGGGTAGCTACATTTCATTGTGGCTTTAATTTGCATTTCTTTAAGGGCTAATTATGCTGAATGTTTTTCTGGGCTTTTCAACCATCTGCATATTTTTGGTGGGGGGGTCTGTTTAAATTTTTTTGTCCAGTTTTCATTGGGTTGTTTATTTTCTTACTATTTAGTTTTGAGGATTTGTTAAAATATTCTAGATACAATGCTTGTATAAGATACGTGTTTTGCCAGCATGTTTTCCTGGACTGTGGCTTGTTTTTTCATTCTCTTAAGCATGTCTTTTAAAAAACAACATTTAATTTTAAAGAAGTCAAATTTATCCACTTGTCTCATTTATATATGTTTTTGGTGTCCTATCTAAGGAATCTTTGCCTAGTCCAAGGTCACAGAGATTTTGGTCAATATTTAAGTCTCTTACCCAGTTTGAGTAATTTTTGTATATAGTTAAGGGTCTGGATCCAAGCTCCTTTCCTTGCATATGGATGTCTGGTTGTCTCATCATTTGTTGAAAATTTGATGTTTTCTCCGTTACTTATATATTTTTTGGTATCTTTTCCAGAAATAATTGACCAAATATGTGTGGATCTTCTGGATTCTTCTGTTCTTTTGAACTTTTCTGTAGCACAGTTGAAATCAGTAGTGTAAGTTGTCCAACTTTGTTCCTCTTTTCCAAAATTGTTTCAGTTACTCTAGATCCTTTGCTTTGCCACATAAATTTAGAATCAGGTTGTTAATTCTTACAAAAATTCCTGCTGGGGTTTTGATTGGTTTTGCATTGTATCTATAGATCAGTTTGGAGAGAATTAATATTTTTAAAATATTATCTTTCACTCCATGAACATGGTGAATATTTCATGGATGGAGTTGTCCTTAGATTTCTTTCATCAGTGTTTTGTAGTTTTCAGTGTGCAGACCTAGCTTATATTTGTTAGATTTATATCTAATTCTTTCATGTTTTTATGTAGTTATACATAGCACACTGACTTTTAAATTCAGTTTTCTGATTTTTATTGCTAGTAATTATAAGTACAGTTGGTTTTTGTTTATTGGCATCATATCCAGTGAATTTACTAATCTCATTCATTTTAGTAGCTTTCTTATAGATCATTTGTACTGTCCACATAAATAATTGTATCATCTGTCAATAGAGACAGAATCATTTCTTCCTTTCCAGTCTGAGTGCCCTTTATTTGTTTCTGTTGTCTTATAAAACTGGTGAGGACCCTTAACAGCATTAACAAAAAGGTGTGGAAGGTCATCTTTGCCTTATTCCTGATCTTAGGGGGAAAGGTTTAATCTTTTAAATTCAGTAAGAGTTTAGTTAAAGGCTTTTCAGATGTCATTGTCAGGTTGAGGAAGCTCTCTTTTCCTAGTTTGCTAATAGTGTTTATCATAAATAAGTGTTGAATTTTGTCAAATACTCTTTCTACTTTTATTGAGAGGATAGTATGATTTTACTTCTTCAGATTGGGGATGTCATGAAATATATTGATTACTGTTTGAAAAATGAATTTAGCTTTGCATTCCAAGACTAAACCCAACTTGTCCATGAAGTGTTATCACTTGCAGTATTCCTTGATTCAATAAGTATCATCACAGATTTTTGTGTCTGTCTTCATGAGAGATAGTGATAGGTGGCTTCTCTTTCCTTGTAATATTTTTTGTAAGTGCTCAGCCCTGTATGCACAGTTTCTGATGCACGAAGTCTGAGTAATGAAGCCTATCACACATTGAAAGGCACTGAGTTATTTGGCATTTAGGTAAAAATGCTAGATAGCAGTCAGCAGTATTGATAATGGGCAGGAAGGATCCATGTAGCAGTGTTTCAAAGTAAGAGTTGCTGTGGCTGCCGAATGATGGAGGGTGAGTAGGAAGGAATATTTTGCGAGTTTCTGAGCAGGAGTGACTGAGAGTGCCGTGGAGCCCTTACCACAAGCTTTGAATTTGGGAGTTTACCTTTGATGTCTGCAGATGGGTGGGGGAAAAACAGTAATGATGTGACCTTCTGGGTACTGTGACTACAGCCCTCACAGCCATGGGATTTTTCCAACTTCCCTGAAAGAAAATATCAACCCATTCTACCAGTTCTATGGGAGTTCAGAAATTCAGGTGAGGTGTAAAAAGCATCTCTACTTCCTTTTCTATTGCCTAGAATATCTCAGGACCTTTGTCAAAGTCCCTGGGTAATGTACTATCAGAGCCCTGGTGACATGATGGAATACATGAGTGGGTGGGCAGATGGCTGATACATTGGGTGAATATAGATTTGGTAGATGATTAACGGATGTTAGGGGAATAGGTGAGTTGGCAGGTGGATGACAGAATACATAAATGCGTGGATGGGCACATAAAGAAGTGGACGAATGAACATTGAGAAGGTGGTAAGACAGTTGGGTCAGTGAGCAGATATGTGGCGGTGGTGCTGAGAAGTACTGGTATTTGCCTGGGAGATGAATGGATAAATGGTTTACTTAAAGGGTGCGTGATGCGTAAAGAGTGATCAGAGTGTGAAATGAGACTGTTTTCTGTTAAAATTATATGGAATATGTTCATAAACACTAAAGGTTTGAAAAGCTATAGAAAGTTCACACTTGTTTACTTCTTTGTTGAGGATTTCAGATGACCTTTTCCTCCCCTACCCTGTAAACCATAAGATCATAACATCAGGATTTCCTACATCTCCCATTGGGGGTTCATTTGGAATCTAAAATTTTCTATGCAATATTATTATTTTCAAAACGTCAGTAGTACCATGAGAAATGTCCTCAAGTGTCCTCCATCCTTACCATGCTCCCAGCAGCCCAGGAGGCTTTCTGCACGTACAGGAGAGTGAAGCATGCTCCTGTGTTCAGGAGAGGTGAGCGCACACTGGAGCTGAAGCAATAATTATTTTTTTCACCAGGATTGGATGCAGGCCAAGTCACTGTTCACTGGAATAGGGACACAAGTGTTAAATGTCATAGGTTGGGCTGTAGGAGACCATCCTAACCCCTCAGAAAACGTTTTTGAATGACTGTAGGCTCCGGTGGATTGTTGCAAGTTAAGGAGGATGGATGGAGAGAATAGCCCACCACAGGAAGAAGAAGAATTGGGAGCAGTGACACAGTTAACACTCTCCTGCATGAAGCTTCTGAAGGGATGTGTGAGCCCCGCACGCTAATCCAGCTGCCGCTGCACCTTATGTGATTTGTGCTGGAGCCAATTTGGGGGCGCCTGTGAGCTTCCTCCTAGCAGCTTTCCTCACAAGCTAAACTCATCCCAGGGGCGTTCTCAGCCCCGGAGCCTGAGGCATTTGGGACGGTTCATCTCTGTGGTCCATCACTGTGTTGGTGGGAAGGTCTCAGAGCCCAACGCAGCACTGGACTGAAGTAGACATGCCGTTTGTGTCAGGCACTGATCAATGTCTGAGAGCTTAAAAAGAGGTATCAACAGAGGGTGGGTGTAAACAGAGGTTTTTAGGGCAGGAAAAGGAGACAGGATCTGATCTGTCAGGGCCTTTGGATCCAACATATGAGCCATGGGTCTGGAATATTCTCAGCCTGAATAGTACACCAAATGTGAATGAATTTTGCTTTCCTGAAGCTGAGGTCTTAGGTACATTTCTGTTTTAAGGGTTCTCAATTCCAAATTTGAGTACTGGCAGAGAGTAAGGGCAAGATGAAATGGAGGGGGATGCAGGGAAGCAAATGATTATTCATTTAAAATTGGAGTCGTATATATGAATCCTATAACCATTCTGGGAAAAGCACTTAGGAAATAAGCCCAGACCTATAAAATGATTAGTTGGGTATTGATATTTTTTAACGTGGAGTAGGAGTATATTACATATATAGCATTTCCAGATAAGATAAATTGTCAATTGCTTTAAATATTTTTCTCAATCATTGCCCTAAGAGTCTATATACAAAGAATTTGTATTTTCCTTTAGATGATAGAAATTTGAAACATAAAATGATTAAATTGATCGCTCAAATTCATAGACATTCAGAATGTGAACTAGGACTAGAAATGAGGTCTCCTGACTCTGATGTCCAGGTTGGGTCCTCCAAAATGGGCTGTAGGGATTGCATTGTGCAGACTTGCCAGGCTTAGGGAGTTATACTGCAAAAGAATACTCTAGTATTCCTACAGGGGAGAAGACATATAAAGAGGGTGAGCATTTACAGAATGAAATAATGAAATATATCACCAAAAATGAATATCAGAATTGCACATATTGGGGAAACTGGGTCTCAAAATTAGGACTCATTATATGTGATAAGTCAGGTGACAAAGTCCAAATATAAAATAACAAGACCCCACAAAGAAAAACTAACTGCCCTCTGTGTATGTAAAATCATCTTGGAGACACTGACTGCCCAAATGGCCCTGGGATCTTCTGTTTCCAAATACTAGGATGATGCAAATATGCCTGTGCATGATGGATGTATTCAGTGTGTGTGACAACCAAGTATTCAGTGGCAGGTCAGCTAAGTCCTTCTCTAAATGAAAGTACCATCTTCATATACAACTCAGTTGTGTAAAGGTATGGTTCCCGTTTATTTTGACCAGCATGAAAGAACATATCTGTAGGTTGTGGGACTTACCTTCACGTGCTCTTCTTCTATATTCAGGACTTCTATCTATCTCTGCTAAGATAGTAAATGACTCCAATAAGTAGGCCAGATATAAGTAAGACTCAGCGGAGTGTTACAAAGGTGAGGCACGGACAAACATGCAAGAGAGAAAAACTTTTGGCTTTTTACCCCTTAGCAGTAGGGTTTCAAATCTATAACGAATGGGGAAAAATAACACAAAGTGGGCTCACCCCTGAGCCTCACTGTTCAGACTGGGTGCTTGAGGCTGATCCAAAGCTTTATCCCCATCCTGGCCTAAAAAGGGAAAAGGATTATTGTTCTGAAATAAAATGTAATTCTGGAAGGTGAGATACTGAGGAAACCTATAAAATACATACCTCCCGATGAGATCAGTACCTCTCTGTCCCTAATGTGGGGGAAAGGGAGACGATAATTTACAAAGCAGTCAGTTAGTAGAAGTGGAAAATATTGTTAGATGGTCTAAATGTGTAATATGCTCACTGGAGTAGGATATGTGGCAATGAGTGTTGAAAACTTGAAGGTACCCATGTGTCAAGCCCTGGACACTTCCTTGCAAAGGAATATTGAGTATTTGGGAGTGTTCGTCCATAGAGTAGCAATGGAAACTAAATGCAATTAGAAACTGATTAATAAATGTGAAAAGCAGTGCCTGAAGGACTTCCCAGAGGACCACAGGTTATGATCCTGTTTGTGGGAACCAGCAGGTGAAAAGTTCTGCCATCTTGGTTTATTTGTCTATGGTATGGGTCAGGCTATTCCTCTTTTCCTTGATGATCAGTTGCTCATAGTTCTTCAAGGCCTCATGGACAGTATTAGAGCAGGAAAATGGGGAGGATGTGGTAAAGGGCTGAAAGGGCACTTCATGTAGAGAAGCCATATTGTTACCTGGGCAATATCCTTCAGGCGTCCTGCAGGGCTGCAGGGAGCTCAGCATGGGAGGGGTTCTCACCAGGAGGGTCTGCTGGTGAGGCTGAAGTCAGTCATACAGACCAGTTGGACATGCCTGATTTCCATGACTAATTACCAGCTGTTTACAAATTTTACTAGAAATTACTGCCTGAGAATTTACCCTTAGAAATGTATTTAACTTGCCTTAAGGTCTTGACTTTGCTGATATTGTTTTTAAGATGGGGAGAGGAAAGGGCAAATTTAGAGTGTGGGCCATTTGTAGTGGAAGGCATGCCTTGGTGTAGAGTTACGGAGATGGCATGGAGCCATTAGTTCAGAGATGAAGGGGGTGGAAAGCGCTAAAGCAAAAGTTTATTTGTTTATACACACCACCGCTATAGACTAGTCCTGGTTTTAACATCATCTAGCACAGTTGTCTGAATTTTTCACTCTTTATTATTTTGTTCAAGTGATACATTTTCAGATGAAGATGTTGTCATGTAGTCGGAGATTGAAACAATAGGAAAAAATATTGTGGTTGATTTTATGGAGGTAAAATAAATTGAAAATTAATATTTAACCTCTTATAGTTTTCATTAATTTTTATAATACAGAAAATATAACAGTTTCCATGGAATCAATGAAAAATTAGGCTTTAAAAAATTACAGTGGTGGTGTAAAATTTAGCTTTTAAGTTAGGTATATGTGTCATGTAAAAAGTGTTTTTTGAGCAACAAAACATGATTTATGTTTTTATTTCTTCATCATTGAGAGAAGAACATTTCAGGTGTGATAGCTGCATTAGCTACTAATTGCTGAATATTAGGAGAAAGTACCCTGCGTCTTTCTCTGCCTGGGACAATGAGGAAAGGTCTTCACACATGTGCTTTCCTTCCTCTCTTGTATAAAGTCACCTTTGCTTTCTTTTATGCCCATATACAAGGGGTAGATATTCACAGCAGTAAGTTGAAAAGAGAAAAATAGAAAGAACAAGATGCACTTGCAATCCCCTTCTCCTTCTGATCCACTAAAGGCTGGGAGACCAAGGACTAACAAAAAGACCAGAAGGATCAAAGGCTATCAAAAGGATGAAAGTCCTCCAAGCCTCCCATCTATTCCTAAGCCCTCAGCTCTACTGAACATTGCTTCCAATTTTACATAGGTTTGAATTTGTGGAGATGCACAGAGAACATCAAACTGGATACCTTACCTTGTGCAAGGCACAGGTGACACTACCACTAATACGCCTACTGCTATTTGAGTTCTCCTAGCAGTAGCAGTTCACAAGGCATGTTCCCCACAAAGTACCTATATTTGAGCTTAAATGTACTGTGAGTTGTGCAGTATTATCTGTTTCACATAAAAAAGTTTGTCACCAAACCAAAATCACATAGCTGTAAATAAATAATAAATCAGGTGTGAAACCTAGGTTCTCTGATTCCAGGCCTTTCCACAAGGCCCTGCGTTTTCCCAAGAGTTCCTTTTGCAATGAATCTACCCATTTTATTACTAAGGGTCTAGTTCTTTTAACTTTCCAACTGAGTTCTTCTTCATTGTTTATCATTTACTTACCATTGTCACCTAGCATCTTCCCCTTTCCCTGGAATCTGAGGTAATTTAGGAAGGGGCTGGCCCACCTCTGATGTAGAGTAGATATAATGTATATTAGCAGAAAGCCTGTCATCATTGTCCATAAATGGTCTGAAACATCTGGTTAAAGCTGCCCAGTTGTACCCAGTATGTATTCATAAAGTTATTTTGTGGATCTTTGATTCAACAGCTTCTGTTATTTCTGACTTTCTCTGCAGATTCATAATCCTCATATTTTTAAATAGACACAGATAACCAGACATGGGTGAGAGAGTTTATCCTCCTCGGCCTGTCCAGTGACTGGGACACTCAGGTCTGTCTTTTTGTCCTGTTCTTGGTCATGTACCTGGCGACAGTGCTGGGGAACTTCGTCATTGTTCTTCTGATCAGACTGGACAGCCGACTGCACACCCCCATGTATTTCTTCCTCAGCAACCTCTCCCTTGTTGATGTGTCTTATGCCACAAGCATCGTCCCTCAGATGCTGCTGCACCTTCTTGCAGAACATAAAGCTGTCCCCTCTGTGAGCTGTGCAGCCCAGTTATTCTTCTCCCTGGGCTTGGGTGGGATTGAGTTTGTTCTACTGGCAGTGATGGCCTATGACCGCTATGTGGCTGTGTGTGACCCCCTGAGGTACTCGGTCATCATGCACGGTGGGCTCTGTGCCAGGTTGGCCACCACGTCCTGGGTCAGTGGGTCTGTCAACTCTCTCGTGCACACCGCCATCACCTTTCAGCTGCCCATGTGCACGAACAAGTATATTGATCACATATCCTGTGACCTCCTAGCTGTGGTCAGGCTGGCCTGTGTGGACACCTCCTCCAATGAGGCTGCAATCCTGGTTTCTAGCATCATCCTGCTGATGACCCCCTTCTGCCTGGTTCTCTTGTCCTACATCCAGATCATCTCCACCATCCTTAGGATCCAGTCCACAGAGGGAAGGAGGAAAGCCTTCCACACCTGTGCCTCCCACCTCACCGTGGTTGCCCTGTGCTATGGCATGGCCATTTTCACTTACACCCGGCCCCGCTCCAGCCCTTCTGTCCTTCTCTCTGTTCTATGCCATTTTGACACCCTTGCTAAACCCCATGATTTTATAGTCTAAGGAACAAGGAGGTGAAGGGGGCCTGGCAGAAACTATTAGGGCAATTATTTGGATTAACACCTAAACTGGCAACTTAGTGAATCATGAGCCTCATTTGGAGACAAGAGCTTTGCCTGTGAGTTCTCCCACTCATCTCAGATACGACAGGCGTCAGCCGCATTGCCCTGGCAACCAGGATCAGGAGGAGGAAATGTGTGCTGGTGACGCAGGTAGGAGGCTGAGTGAGTGGTTGGGTGGGAATGTGGGAAGTAGAGGCATTTGTATGTTTCCGGAGCTGTTTGGTGGGTTTATATACTGCTGTAATCAAACTGCCCACCCGACCTCCATTCTATGACCTGAAAGTAATTGAAGAAAATACCATTTACTGTTTTGATTTGCCACACTGTTTATTGTCATGGACTTTTTCATAAATCTTGCCTTGGAACACTGGTTTTTATTCATCCACATTTTGTACAAAGTTATATTTTCATTGGGAACAAAATTAATTTCCTATTTGAAGACTCACTTAAAATAATGTGTGGCATATACAGCCACATCCAGTAATTGTGTGAGTCACTATTCTGAGAAGGGTGTTGCCTCAAAGTTCATTAAGATGCTTTTGAGCTGGTCCTGTAGATATACAGATTCTGAGTAATGAAAATAATCAAGCAGAGAAACATCAACTAAAGTTCTTTTTTTTACCCTGATAAGGTTATAACCAAGGGTTGTTTGTACACAGTGACATTTTGGCTAAGGAAAATCTGAGATTCAGTTATGCTAAATAGTGTATGAATAATTTGGCAAGAAAACTATTGTGTATGTATATGGATCTCGGTCACAAAACTAAATTCAGCAAACCTTTTCTCTGAAACTTAGGAAACAAAATAAGCAAATAAGCAATGAGATATATGTACAAAATATCAAAGCCATAGTTAATATAAGAATAGCAGTTTCGTTAAGCAAGCCAAGGAAAGATAATAAGGCTTTAGTATGGAATTGGGATTGTCCAGATAGGTTCTGCTGTGCAGATGTTACTCTCAAGTCCCTACATGAAAAGCCTTTTTGTACCTGCTCCCCATTCTAAAGGCCCACCTAAACCTTTGTAAATCTAGTGAGCTGGTATCGTTTCCAGAGTGCATTTTGCCTCTGATGATAAACCTAAATAATATGTAAAAGGGGGAAGAAATAATTCAACAAGGTTTAGGTGAGGGGAGAAAGAGAAAGAGTATGATCATTGTGGATCTTACTAGTTTCTTCAAGACACTCAGAGGAGGATCCTCCTTTCTCTGTCTCTTCATTTAGTCAGTTGGTTTACACTTGTTTGATTTGCATTTGGGAGTTGGTGATCAGAAGTTAAAGGGTTTCCATTGACCCCTATTTTCTCTGTGAAACAAGATGGGGTGCCCATTGCTGAGAGTTCAGAGATGAGGAGTAAGTGGTTTGTGAACGGTTACATGCCCACGTGGTGTATAGGGTAATATGTCCCCTTTGGCTGGGGACTCCACTCTGTGCCCGAAGTATCTCTGAGTTTCAGCCCAGGATCTTCAATTACAAGGGCACAGTGTTCAAATTCTTCCTCAGATATGAATAACTTTATTCTCAGCCTTCTCTAAATAAGGCTACATTTTGTGGACATCACTTTGTTGAAGACACTGCTGCAGGCATTGTGGGTTATCAAAGTGGTGTTTAGATATGGCCACTAACTCAGGAAATTTACAGTCTCCTAGGGCAGGGATTGGGAACCTGTTTCAACCAGATGGTAAGTATTTTAGGCTTTGTTGGCCATACAGTCTATGCCACAGCTACTCAACTCTGCCTTTGCAGCACTAAAACAGCCCAGACAACACATAAAAGAATTAGTGTGGTTATAGCACCAAAAAATCTTAACTTATGGACACTGAAATGTGAATTTTACATAATTTTTGCATCATAAAATATTACTCATCTTTTGAATTTTTTTAACCATTTTAAAATATTTTAGAAATACTTTTTTTGCAAACCATACAAAAACAGGCAGTGGGCCAATTTGGCCTCTGGGCTGTAGTTTGCTACACCATTTTAGGAGAAATAGGACAAAAATGCAAAATAATAGCACAGGATATGCACAGAAAGAGCTCTGGGAATTCAAAAGAAAAAGGGATGTTTTTTTCTGTATGTGGGCAGAGGGTAATATAGGTGAAGGCTTCTAAGAGAAGATGAAGTCGTTCTTACTTCAGTTTGCAATTCAGAAAGCATCTCATTTCTCATAGTCATTTAGGTTCAATTGCCAAAGATCTAAGAACTCATACTGATGGGTGAGTGGAGAAGATGAATCATGCATTGAACACCAGATTAGATATGTGTTAAATATTAATTGGTTTGTATTATTTCTTAGTCCTTGCAGAATTTAACTATAGGAACAGGTCTTTTGGGAGCACATTCCCTGGTATATAGGCTAAAGCTTTCATTTTGTACTGACACTCTGACATCTGGGACCATCAGGTGCTCCTCCATCCATCCCATTGAAATCCAGTGTTTTGAGACCTAAACCTGCCCCTATAAAAAATGGGTGCACATTACAAGCAGTTATCTGTTTTGTCAGAGTGCTGTAATTAGTTGTCCTTTCAGTTCCACCATGGGGTTAGGCTGCTTTGTGACATCTGGCCCTCAGTATTGTGGCTTTTTTCCCATCCCATGGAAAATTTCTTTTATCACTTGTATGCACACGAATCCCTCACTCCTTTGAGCCTTCTGCATCTTCTTCATCAAAGTATAGCAGGGTAGTAAAACAGTAAGTACAATCCTGGACAAGCTACAAAACCTTTATAAGACTCAGCTTTATTGTTAAAATTTTATATAATAAGCTCCTCCTGAGCAGTTTGAGAGGATCAAATGAAATATTATATGTAAAGCATTTAGTAGAACATCTGACACAAAAGCCGCTTGGTAACTGTTAGTTATTATTATTGCTTTTTTCTAGTAGAGCATCCTTCCCATTTCTTCTCCACCCTCTGTGCTCTCTGACCCTCTGGACAATGGCTTACACCAGTTAGCTACTATACTCTAAACAATCTAGGGTGCCTGACAGAAGAGTAGATGCCACAAAAATATCTAGAAAATAGACCTCTGATGTTTGGCCACAAAGAAATTCTGTCTTATGCATTCTTTACAGGGGAGGTATCACCCCCAAGGGGGTGAAAATTGGTCCTTGCAGAGGGGATGACAATATCCTGGATATTGCAACGATTATAGTCCTTCCAAGGGCCATGGTACATAAACAGCTATACAGTATATCTGTGATCCTGAAATTTCATGGGGTGGATGGTTAAGACAAAGATATCTAAAAAGTTTCCTCAGGACAATAATGAATAATAGTTTGAGAAACCCTGCTCTATGTGTAAGGAACAATTTCCTGTTTGAGCACACATATCACAAGTGAATCATGAGCTCAAAGGACAGCAGACAAATAGTCTTGTATTAATTAATCATGGACTTGAAGCTTGCACCATCTGTTTTCATTTGCCTGCTTGACCTACGCCATCTAAGCAAGTCCTTCTGTCCAGTTGGTTCCTACACCTGTTTTTGGCCTTTATAACCACAGGGGTATAGGTAACAGATGTTGTTGAGTGAGTTCATCCTGCTCTGGGACCTGAGTCCCTGGGGACTCTGTGTTATGTTTTGGCCATGTGCATGGTGGCAAGTGCTGTGGTAAGTTCTTCACCAATCCCCTCTGCAATCCAGACCCCTGACCAGCTAGCCCTTCCATATATTTTTTTACTTAATGGCTATGTTTTGTGTGGCTTAATTATGTGATAGCACTGTTTGACACAGGCTTATTCACTCTTTGGGAGCCAAGAGATCCAGGAAGTTTTTGAGGGGGTATTAGAATTCCTCTCCGTTATATAATATAACTGGGATTTAGTAACATATAAATATAACTGGATTTACATAATATAAAATGGGACTTAAATCAGATTTATAAAAATCTGAAAGAACAGAGCAATCTTAGCTAGTCTGTGCTGCACTTACAAATTTCAAACTTTAGAGGCCCCTAAGTCCGTAAGTTTGTATTGATGCTTCTCCTCAAAATAGGGATATTATCCACATTGTACCGAGGAAGAATTTGAGTTTCAAGTGCATGTAATTTATGTAAGCTCACACAGCTTAGAGCCTAGATTCAGTTCAAACTTGCCTTGTCTGATCCCAAAGGTATCATAAATCTCAACAGGGGCACCCCTCTTGGGATACTACAAGTGCCTGCTTGTGTGGATCCGCATTTAGCAGAAGATGTGAAAAACCCACAGAGCCGTAATGTTACCACTACAGTTGGGATGGTTACAGTTCCAAATGATAAGAACCAAACAAACTGACGCAAGCACAATTAACAACTAAATAAACTAAATGCCATAACTGTGGAATGTGGTAATGAACTGGTATCTGAATAACAATCTAGAGTCCAGAACCTTCTTGAAGTATCTTTCTTTTTATTTTTTCCTGTCTCTTGGCTTTGCTTCTCTCTGTGGGCTTCATTCTATTATATTGTTCGAAGATGTCCTCCATGAGGTGGAAAACTAAGACTTGGAGGCCCTAGATATAAATCATGACACGAGAGACAAAATCCTGACTTGTCTGCCAGCTCTAACAGAAGTCTCAGACATGGGTCCACATTGGCTGAGCCTGGGTCACCTGGCCTTCTCTCAGTCAAGCTCTCTGTTAGAGTTATGAGGCATTTTGGGCGTTAACTTGTTAGTTTTGTTGATTTGAATCATTTTGACTTATAGAAACTTGTTTTATCCCTCATCATATGCTCTATCTTGGTAAATGTTACATGCATTCTTGAAAAAAATATATTTTCTGTTATTGTTGATTGTAATATTCTGTAAATGGCAATTAGGTCAAGATTGATAGTGTTCAAGTTTTTTATTTCCTAACTGATTCCATACTCTTCCCTGCCTTCTACTTGCTCTATCAACTTAAGAAAGTTTTAAAAATTGAAGGATAGTTGACTTACATTGTGTTTCAACAATTATATGCCTTACAAAACACTCACTATTACATGTAGTTACCATATGTCACCCTACAAAGTTATTATATTATTGACTATATTCCCTATGCTGTACTTTTCATCCTCATGATTTGTTTACTTTATAATTGGAAGTTTGTACTTCTTTATTCCCTTTCCTATTTTTCCCATTCCACCACCCCCCTTCCCTATGGCAACCACCGGTTTGTTCTTTGTATTTATGAGTTTATTTCTGTTTTGTTTGTTTGCTTAAATTTGTTTTATTTTTTAGATTACGCATATAAGTGAACTCATGTGGTATTTGTCATTCTCTTGACATACTTAGCATAATACCCTCAAGGTCCATCCACGTTGTTGCAATTGATTTCATTCTGTTTTATGGCTCAGTAATTCTCCATTGTATATGTATCTAGGCACCCCACATCTTCTTTGTCCATTCATCTATTGATGGACACATAGGTTGCTTCCATATCTTGGCTATTGTAAATAATGCTGCAATGAACATAAGGGTACATGTATCTTTTCAAATTAGTGTTTTTGTTTTCTTCAGGTAAACACCCAGAAGTGGAATTACTGGGATGCATGGTTTTTCTATTTTTAATTATCTGAGAAACATCCATAATGTTTTCCTTAGTGGCTGCACCATTTTATATTCCCACCAGTAGTGCACAAGGGTTTCCGTTTCACCACATCCTTGCCAACACTTCTTATTTCTTGTCTTTTTGGTAATAGCTATTCTGACTGTGGTTTTCATTGCATTGCCCTGATGATTAGTGATGTGGAGCATCTTTTCATGTACCTGTTAGCCATCTGTATGTCTGTTTTGGAAAAATGTCTGTTCAGGTCCTTTGCCCATTTTTTAATTGGTTTATTTGTTTTTTTGGTGTTGGGTTGTATGAGTACTTTGTAAATTTTGGATATTAACCCCTTGTTGGCTATAGCATTTGCAAATTTATTCACCCATACAGTAGGTTTCCTTTTCATTGTGTTGATGGTCTCCTTTGCTGTGCAGAAGGTTTTTAGTTTGATGTAGTCCCACATGTTTAATTTTGCTTTTGTCCCCCTGCCTGGGGAGACCTAACTAGAAAATAATTGCTAATGCCAGTGTCCAAGAGTTTACCGCCTGTTTTCTTTAAGGAGTTTTATGACTTCAGGCCTTACATTTAAGTCTTTAACCCATTTTGAGTTTATTTTGTGTATGGTGTAAGAAAGTTTCATTCTCTTGCATGTGGCTGTCCAGTTTTCCCAACATGATTTATTGATGAGATTGTCTTTTTCCCATTGTATAGTCTTAGCTCCTTTGTCATATAGATTAATTGACCATATAAATGTGGGTTTATTTCTTGTCTTTCTATTCTCTTACATTGGTCTATGGGTCTGTTTTTGTGCCAGTACCATACTGTCTTGATTACTATAGCTTTGTAGTACAGTTTGAATTTGAAGAGCATGATACCATCAGCTTGGTTCTTTTTCAAGATTGCTTTGGCTATTCAGGGTCTTTTGTGATTCCATACAAATTTCAGGATTATTTCCTCCAGGTCTATGAAAATTACCAGTGGTATTTTGATAGAGATTAGTTAAATCTGTAGATTTCTTTGGCTAGTATGGACATTTTAACAATATTAATTCTTCCATACCATGAGCAGTCAATCTTTCCATTTATTTGGGTCATCTTCAATTTCTTTCATTAATGTCTTATAATATCTTACAGTTTTCAGAGTACAGGTCTTTCACCTCCTAGTGAATGAAGATATAGGAAATAAATAATTATTTGTATATAACAAATGAATTGTTATAGAAAATAATAAAATTATTCCTAGGTATTTTATTCTTTTTAATGCAATTGTAGATGTGATTGTTTTCTTAATTTCTCTTTCTGCTAGTTCATTGTTAGTATATAGGAATGCAACAGATTTCTGAGTATTAATTTGTATCCTACAACTTTGCTGATCCAATTATTAATTCTAATATATTTTAGGTGTAGTCTGTAGGGTTTTCTATATATATAATATCATGTCATCTTCAAATAGTGATAATTTTTCTTCTTCTTTACCATTATTGCCATGACTGTTATAGCCTTGTTCCTTTATTCAGTAAGATAAGGATAGCTGACATTATTATTCCCACTCAAAATATGAGGAACCACTATCAGAAGAGAATTTAGAAAGGTTTAAAAGAGTTTAATTTACTTGGTATTATTTTCTTTAAAATTACTGAGGCATATTATAAGGTAAGAGAAGGTTTTTAAAATAAATTTTCATTGCAGACAACTTTACAGAGATGCAATTTTGCTAAGGGTTATCACAAGTACTAAGTTTTATCTAACTATTATTTAGATATTGTATGAGTATGTTGTAAGATCTCTTTATGTGCATTCATGAAATGCTAAGTGCTATTTACGTACTACTGTTAGGGTTCAAGTGAAAGCCAAATTTGTGATAACTTGTGAGAATTTAGAGATCCATAAGACACAGGAGAGGAAGAAGACAGTGTGACTTTGAACAATCCCTTGTACTTTCTTAGTTTTTCCTTTTTTGAACTAAAAAGACATGATTGTATGGCACATGCATATAGAAATCAGGAAGAAAAGCCAGTGAATTCTACCAAATATATGAGGAGGAAATGACACCAGTCATCCACAAAAGTCATTTCATGTATACATATTTAATGTATAAAAGCCAATTATGTTTTTATGTAATTTAAAAGATACTATTGAAAGCAGCATTTAAAGCATAAAATCTGGGAGAGAAATATTTAATGAGAAATAACACTTCTACATAGAAGAAAATAGACAGAAATTAAATAAAACAAAGAATATGTTTTTTATGGATTGGTTCCTTCACATCATGGAAATGTCACTTCTCCCCCAATTTTTTTTTAGATGAAATTCCAATTAAAATTTCAACAAATTTTTTTCCTGGAAAATCTCAAGCTAATTTTAGAATCAAATTGAAAATTCAAATTCAGATGGCCATGAATAGCCAAAACAATTTGGAAATGTATACTCAAGTTGAAGGATTTACACTATGATACAATAAGGTTTATTATAAAACTACAGTAATTAAGACAATATACTATTGTTATACAATAGATGAATAGACCAGTGGATCAGAAAAAAGAGTCTAGAAACCATTCTACCATTTATGGCAACACAACAGCATAGTGAGGGAAGAATGGCCTCTCAATACAATTGGATATCCACAAAGGAAAAAATGAATCTGGGCTCTTGTCTCATATCGTACATAGAAATAAATTTCTGATATATTGTCGATCCGAATGTGAAAAGCAAAACATTAAAGCTCCTGGAAGACAGCATTGAAGAATAACTTTGTATCCTACAAAAGACAGATTAGATATATTTAGGATAAAGAAATCTCACTCAAGACACAAAAAGGCAGTAACTGTATGCAAAACAGCTAATAAATTGAACTACATTAAAAGTAAGGAGATCTCTTTACTGGAGACACCATAAGAAGGTGAAAAAGTAAGCCACAATGTGGGAGAAAATACTTGCGACAAATAAATGATAAATGACGCATATTCAAAATATATGAAGAACTAAAATCAACAAGGAAAAGAGAGAATCCAATAGAAAAGTGGACAAGAAATTGAACACACACCTCAGAAAATGGGATAATCCAAATGGCTATTAAATATTTTTAAATATGTATAACTTCATTAGTCATCAGAGAAATGTAAATGTAATCACAGTGAGATACCCCCTCTATCCTCACCAGGATGGCTAAAATGAACAAGATGGACAACTCAAGGATAGAAAAATGCTGGATCCAAAGAAATCCCCACACCTGGTGGTGAGAATGTAACTGGAACAATTGTTTTGACAATGTTAGCTAAAGCTGGACATGTGCACAGTTTGTGATGCAGCAATGCCACTGCTAGGTAACAGTGATTATGTATATGCACACGTACATATGACAAAAGGTGAGTATGTGTGTGTGAACGTTCTTAGGAGTATTGTATTTAATAGCACAAACTAGAGATAACCTAAATGTCTGTCAATAGAATAAATATATAATTTGAAATGCTTACAGTGGGTAGTTAATTTCTGTAGTATTTGTAGAATATGAAGGCAGACATCTATATACAAAAATAGTTAAATAATTTGACAGTGTCCAGTTAAAAGGAGCCTTTTACTAGTGAGACAAAATGGGGAGAAGTCTTACAAAATAGTTGCATCCTTTGTGAAAAGAATATGTGATCATAGCTTACGTGTAGCTCAGAATCAAGTTATAGGAGGTACTGCTCAAAGGGCCCACAGGTGGTCCGTGAATAACCGGGCACTTTGGGTCAAAGTCTCAGTCCTGCCAACATGGACAGAAAGTCATGGGCATGTTTTAATTTCCTTCAAGTGAAACTTCAACAAAGACTTAGGAGAACGTCTCCAGGGGAACTGGGGCTTTCGATTTCCTTCTCATGTTTCTGGGTCAGGAAAATAAACTTCTCATTTGTAAATTCTTTTAAAGGCAGATGAGAGTTAAGGTGAGGCAACCACCACACCGGGAAGATGAAGAAATAATAGAAGCCAAATCGGCACAGCATGATTGGCCTGTAGAGATTTTCTCTCTGAGGGAAAAGAAATGTACTTGTTGCAGATCTGGCAGCTTGCCCAGCCCTGCTGCTCTGGGGCAGTGCTGGCCCCTGTCCCGGAGCTGAGGCTGTCATGCCCGGGGCTCTGCAGTGAGAGTCGGGAAGCCAGCGTCTCCTAACACACAGCTTCTTCCTAGACTCATGTGGTGAGCGGATTGAGTTTGCTTACTGGAGAGACACATGTCCCATTTTGGAAACTGGTTTTCAGAAAACACATTTGGGGTAGCCAAACTGAGGAGAAAGTTCTTTTGGATATCTCTGAGAAATGAAGCATTTGGCCCAGGGCTTTGCCTGCATTCATAGGAGTCGCCGGGCTTCAGTACTGCCGGCCATATTCCCTCCACCATGGTGCCTCCCCTTGGCCCTTGCCCTCCCTTGGAAGTCCTGACCAGAGGGTAGGTTTGTGCTGACTGGCTCATTCTTAAATGATGGTGGTCAGAAGGTGACTATCTGGCTGTATACTTTCTGTCACTCCATGCAGTGTAGGCATGCGTAAGGAAGTGCCGATTGGATGGGGAGAGAAATTTATCCAATGAACATTTTGGGGACATCTTAAGCTTTCTAGCTGGCATCTTTTTTGAGAAGAACACCCGTGATGTGTAGCTTTAGGAAGCTTGATCACGATTTCAGGAGGAAACTTTGGTGCGGGAATGCTGCTCAATCACTGGTATCATCTGTTAGAGCCTTCACCTTACTTGGGAACATCTGTTTTTACAGATTTTAATTTACACATCAAATTTGCAAAAATGTTTAAATATTTTACTTTTTAGCCCTTTTTTGTTAAAGTAATTCTTTTTATTATTTGTGTTATATCCTTTCTTCATTATCCTCTCTACTTCCCTCCTTCCAGTGAATTAGGATAGACTTAAATGTCTGTTCCCTTTAGAAAGAAAAAGAAAGTAGTTAATGAGAGTTGAACTTGGAAATGCAAGTTAGTTGATAAAGCAGTTTATTCATTCCCAGAGAGAGGCACTGTGAAATATATGTGGATGATATAGAGTCATGATATGCTAAGCATGGGTGTTTCTATTTGCAATAAATACTTTCTGGGGTCTTTAAGGGGATTTACTGACCTAAGGTCAGGGATTACTACATTTTTTTTGTCAAGCTGTTAACTAATTATTATTAGTTTTTAAGAAGTGAAAGGCTCAAAACTCTGAGATTATCATCATATTTTTCCCCATTCTCCTAATTTTAATACTGAGAATACACTGAATAATCATCAACTACCCTCTGTACTTTGTTTTTCTCTTTCAGCTCTCTGCTGGTGTATTGTTTCATATATCATAGCAGAATTAGAGACACCCTATTCACCTTGTTGGACTAGCTTATAAATGTGACATTATCTGAAGATGGTCAAGTTCCACTGATGGTCCCAGGCACTGATTTTTCCCTTTTGATGTCATTTGTCTCTCTTTTATACCTGAGGATTTGGACCGTGGATTTTTGTATTCCAACTTTTCCTTTTTCATTAGGGATGAAAAGGTAGGTTTCCTCCTTCTTTGATAGAACTATTACATGGTGACTTACTAAACTTTTGAAGCTTTAGAATAAATTCTAAAGAATTAAGAACATTTTATACTTTTTGTCTCCCTGTGTTGCAACTTACATAAATCATCTCTTGGAGTGGGACTGGTGTATCAAGTTTGATTATTCATAGATATAGGGAATATTATCATATGCAAATACCCATAGACCCTGGTACCTAATTCAAGAGTCTCTGGCACCCTATTAATCTTAACTGCTCTTAACTGTCATGAATACCATCAACACAAAGTATGGTTTCATCACGTATTTGATGGCACTGTCTGATCACAGACAGCAAGCAGGTAATACCTCTTTGGGACAGCTGTGCATGAGTTTCACTTTCTCTACCCGAAGGACAGAGTAATTAGAATGAAATTAAGAGTGGACTTTATTTAGTCCATGACGTTTCTGGAAATCACTTGTGATTTGAATAAAGTGAAACAAGATTAGTAAGAGTTCCAAAGACGATTTTTTAATACTAGAACCCTTGAGGTTTCTGAAATACTAATATATTTGCAGGATTAGAAAGTTAGGAGGTGTTATTGAGCAGACTATAGTATTAAGTTTTTAGTTTGTGGAAGTCTCAATAGAGTGAGCATTGCACAAGGTTGAGAGAAGACGAAGGTTCCTGAAGGGGGCAAATGGTCAAATACTTCTGATGAGGATAAAAGTCAGGGGATGTTAAGGGAAACGGATGCCCAACAGTCATTTTACTGAGTTCATTCCGTGTGGTTATTTTCTTCACATTATAGTCTCCAAACCATAACTGTCACTATCCAGGATACAATAGAATCAGCAGGAATGTGGAACCAGTTTTCCATTATCTCTTGGTTAATAGGTTAATATGTGTGGCAAGTAGTTAAGCTCCTATCAATGATTAGGGAAGATAGTTAATGCATCTTGACTTTGATCTGTTCCTTGACAGTCATACCCAGTTACTGACCCATGTTTTGTTCTTCTTCCAAAGAGGAGGCGGACACCAGGGCAGATCCCCTCCTCCTACCCTGTCCCCAGATGAAAAACAAGTGAAGATTCTTCAAAACTGAGGCTGATCGTCCAGGTCTTCAGTTTTTATTTCACTGACTCTGAAATGTAATTTTGACATTGTGACCCCAAATTTCTGATTTTCAAAGGATGAAAAGTATCTCATTTTTGTAGACTCCAAAAGTAAAAGAGTAAATTTAAAAAGCAACTCTTCCTACCAGTTAGATTTCATTCAATATGGATTCTGAGATAGCGAGGAGGGAAAAACTGGTATCCAGCAAAGAAATAAACACCGTGATCAGGAATTTGCCCTGAAGAAGAGACTCATGTTTTATATTTAATCTTTTTTACTCAAATGTCTAAGCATTTTAATAAAAACCTTTCCCATATAATGAAGAAGAGAAGAGTTTTCTCCTTGACTCTGAGCCACATCAACGATTTCTATTGTGGTCCAAAACTCTGAAGGAGGCATACCTGGGAGACCACACAGTTTAATACTGGATGGCTGTTTGGTCCAAATGACCTTATCAGACCCTCTGCCTCCTTCAGTATCTGGTATTTATTGATTTACAACTTGGATTTGGTTCTCTGAGGCTCATGGGCAGGGAAAACCAGACATGGGTGAGTGAGTTCACCCTGCTGGGGCTGTCCAGCTGCTGGAAGACGCAGGTCTCCCTCTTCATCCTCTTCCTGGCCATGTATCTGATGACTCTGCTGGGGAACTTCCTTATCATCCTCCTTAGCAGACTGGACAGCAGGCTCCATACACCCATGTACTTTTTCCTCAGTGTCCTGTCCTTTGTGGACATCTGCTACACCAACAGCACTGTCCCTCAGATGCTCGTTCACTTCCTGTCAGCCCGGAAGTCCATCCCATTCCACAGCTGTGTGTGCCAGCTCTACGTGTCCCTGGCTTTGGGCAGCTCGGAGTTCTTCCTGCTGGGAGCCATGGCCTATGACCGCTACGTGGCAGTGTGCCACCCGCTTCACTACACAGTCATCATGCATGGAAGGCTCTGCCTGGGACTGGCTGCTGGCTGCTTGGTGGCTGGTTTCACGAATTCACTGATGCAGACAACTACCATCTTTCAGCTACCGTTTTGCCGTCATGTTATTAGTCACTTTGCCTGTGAGATGCTGGCTGTGCTGAGGTTGACCTGTGTGGACATCTCCTTCAACAAGGTCCTGGTGGCCATCTCAGGATTTCTGGTCATCATGCTTCCCTGTTTTCTGGTCGTATTCTCCTATGGTCGTATAGTCGCTGCCATCCTGCACATTCGCTCTGCACAGGGACGCCATAAAGCCTTTGGGACATGTGCCTCCCACCTTGCTGTGGTTTCTATGTGCTTTGGAACAGCCATCTTCACGTACATGAGGCCCACGGCCGGCCCCTCAACAGAACAGGAGAAGATGGAGAAGATGGTCGCTCTGTTCTATGCCGTGGTGGCCCCCATGCTGAATCCCTTAATCTACAGCTTAAGAAACAAGGAGGTGATGAGTGCCCTAAGGAGAGTGTTGAGAAAATTTAATGAAAAAAGGTAAAGATTTGAAGAATTTTTCCTTCCTGCTAACAGACCAAAGAACGACATTCCAAACAAGGAAGAAATGATTGGCGTGCCGTGGCTCCTTAGATTTGCTGACAAGGTGGGTCATGGCGAGCACATTTTTGTAGTCTGACTCTCCACATTAGCTCACATTTGAACTATGTGTCACTACCCTATTACGCATATGGTTAAAAAAAAGCTTTCACTTACCAACTGGCGTTTGCTGGATAGTCAGTCCTCCCAGACTTCAAATTCCAGCTTTCCCTTTCATGTTCTTCCTGCACATTCCTGCAGGAAATGCCATGAGAACAGTGAAAAGTTTCAGAGTGAGAACAGCCACACTTCATATCTTGACTCCACCCCCACCAGCAATACTGCACTGAAAAAATGTACTTAGTGTCTCGGAGCTCCAGTGTCGTCAACTATAAAAAGAAATAATATTCAGCATGTATGATTGAGGATTATAAATAAGTATGTACAATTCCTTATAGAGTGGTAGTTTGGAGTAGTATAATTTTAACAATAATTTTTAGGACACAATTACAGGGCAAACCATTAAGCAGCCTTCTCTCCATATACACTTATGCGATTTTTTTTTCCACTGCCATAGCTGTCATGGATCACTGCTCTGTGTCCACTCCAGGTGCTCATCTTCCCCAGAACCATGGCATCTATCTGTGGATAATCTCTGTCTCTGCATCTCTGTCTGTCTCTCTTACATATATGTATTTTTAGCTCCAAGCCAGACAAGACCTTTCTCATCAAGCTCATATACCCAATTGCCTAGCACTTTTGCTTGTAGCCCAAGAGTCTCTTTCTCACAGTTAAGTTGCTTCCTTTATCCCAAGCTACTTTTTTCCTCTTGCCCCACACATCTTCACTATCTTAGCAAAAGGAACCATATGAACTCAGAATAATTCTTGATTCCTTTCTCCTAGTCCCTCAGTAGATTCCATTTGCTTTATCATCAAAACATGGGATCCATCTGGTCTCTCTGTTTCTACCTCTGCTTTCTATACTTAATTTTGTACACAACAGCTTTTCTTTCAAAATTGCTTGTTTTTGTACTTAATGTAAAATTTAACAGAGACAAAACCACACTAAGCAAATGTATAGCTTAGTGAGTTATTGTAAGACAAACGCCTTGTACAGACCACTCGTGCCAAAAAATAGAGATGCGAGGGGCAGCAGAAATGTCTCTAGAAGCCCCACCCTGATCACAATGTCTCTTCCAAAAGGTAACTGCTAGCCTGATCTTTGTAGTCATCACTTCCTTGCATTTCTTTATGGCTTTATTAGCCAAGCAAGCATACCTCAGTCACTGCAGTTTGCTTTTGCCCATGTTTTTCAACTTGCTACATCTTTGAAGTCTCTTTAATCTATACGTCCCCTCCAACTCTTTCTCTTCCCTACAATTTACTTGAGGTAGTCTGGGCCATTTGACCTGCAGAGGGCAAAATACCTTAGAAAATAAAATCAGGTCACGTCTTTATCCTGCTTAGAGTAAAATGCAAACTCCACACGGGCAGGCATAATGTGGCCCAGGCATGTGTGCTTCTTCATCTGCAGTTCCGTCCCTTCCTGCTCTCTTACTACACTTGGAAGAAAACAGATAAATCTCTATAAAGGGAAAATTATTTTTTTAGAAGTCATACACATCTATGGAGAAAGTAATTATAGGCCTTAAGTTTTGAACATGAAACCTGAGACTTATCCAACATATTAACAACTTACTAATAAGTACTAATAAAATTAGTAACAAATACAGCCTTTCACTGGAAATTCTGAATCCTATCTATTAGCATCATGAATAATTGTACTAAAATTTCTGAGTAAAATCTCAAAAGTAAAGTTTTTTGATCTTCCACTTTTTAAAAGAAAATCTGAGTTTCTGCCTTTGAAAGGGCAAAGTGTTGTGTTCACTGGTTATACTGTAACCTTCTTGAGAGCAGGACTGTTCCATTTATCATATTTGTATTCCAAATGCCTTAGCTAATAAATTCCTGCTGATTGAATAGTTTATGGATTGAAACTTTCTTTACTATTTTAGGAGTTGCCTTTTGTGAAAAATATAAAGATCATATAAGTTGGAATTTCAGATAATAGTAAATAAGGTTTTAAAATCTCAGGTGCAGAGTTAATTGGTTAATACTCCTCAGTAGATAAAACATTATTGCCTGCACAAGGCTTCTTTTATTAATTTTTAAAAATCAATTAATTCTCTCTTATCCCTTTCTTTTCTCTTATTTTTTCTTGTGTGGACAAACTATTCTAATGGGTTTAATGCATATAATTATGTTTGGGAGTGCATTTATGTATTTTTAAAAACACATTATGTTGTTAAATACTCCGACTGTGTCTTAGTCCTTTTCACTCAACGCTATCTCTGAAATCCATGCATACTGCTAATCCATCACGTCTGACTGTTCATAGCAATCCATAGTGCTCCACACATTTTAGCTATCACTCTTTGTTATGGCCCCCAACTCCCAACCGCCAACTCGGGCCCTACGATGAACATCATAATGTATGTACACTTCAGGACCTGTGTGAGAATTTATTTAGGGAACATTCTCAGGGGTCAAGTTGCTAGATATGGATAATGCTTCCCAGAATGGCTTCATAAACATATACACCTACTTCTGTGCAGGAGGGTTCTTATCTATCCACAGCTTGCCTATTTTGAATTTTTTTTATAACCTAAAAGATATGAAATTGTTTTTCTTTTCATTACTCTGGTAAAAGTAATCAATACGAACATGTGCTCATATGCTGAACTCCTGATTCCCACCTATCTCCAGCCTAGCCTGCTCCATTCAGGCCTTCCCACCAAAGTTGGTGGCACCTCCCGCATTGCAGTGATCAGGCCATTCTCTTTTTCTCACGTCTGATTCAAATCTGCAAGAATATCCTCTTGTCTCTACTTTCAAAATACATACAGAACAGGATCACATCCCACCCTAGCCCCTCCCACACCGTGGATGAACCTCTGTCTCCCCTGTGGGCTATAACAATAGCCCGCAACCAATTTCTCTGCTTCTACTTTTGTGTCCCAGCACTGGGTGTGACTCCTTTGAAAACATAACTAAACATGTTACTCCTCTTTGTAACTCTGCAACTGCTCAGAAGAAACCCGAAAGTCTTTATTATGGATTATAACTGTTTTCTAACTACCTTCTCAGCCTGGAACGCTCTTTACTCAGACAGCCACTTTCTCATCTCCATTTCTTTATTCAGCTGTGAATATTGCCCCATTCTATACTGCACACTTTCCCTTTGCCCCTACACCTTTTTCCTCTTACCTTGTTATTTATTTTTTCCAAAAGACTTATCCTTTTTAACGTATTTGCAATTAACTCTTTTTTTAATGTCTGTCTCCCACTCTGCCACTGCCCCAGAATAAAAGCACTTTGAGAGCAAGGCTCTTTGTTCTGTTCACTTATATACACCAAATGTCTAGAAGAGAGTCTGTCCCATTAAGGGTACACAGTAAATATTTTCTGGAAGAATCATATTGTCAGCCTTTTGGGTTTCTACTGCTGCACACTGTGTGTTCATTTTCTTTGCTCATTTTTCCTTTGGGTTTTCTACCATTTCCTTGTTGGTGTGTATATGATCGATAAAGTCCTTTTTGGTTGAATAGCTGTTGCAAATACATACCACCAATCTGTCATCTCTCTGTTAACTTTATTCATGGAATCCTTTGTTGAACAGACAGCCTTCATTTTGATATAATCCAACTCATCACATCCTATAACTTTTGAAGTTTTGTCTTTCTAAAAAAGAGTCCTGCATCTAGGTCATAAAATATTCTGTTTTTAATATGATCAAGTTTTCTACTTTTACCTCTCAGAGTTATTTCTTTAGTTTATCTGAGATTCACTTTTGCATACATTGTTAAATAAAGATTGTGTTATTTTTTTCCACATTCTTTTATTAAACAAGCTAGTCTTTACTCATTTATTTGTAGGAAACTTAAATGTATATTAAGTTTCCCTATATATGAATCTGTCTTTGAACTCTACTCTTTTCTCTTCATTTGTTTGCTTGTGCACATGCAATTCTGTTATTCTATTTTTAAAAATCGTTTTGCCTTGTTGTAAGTCTTCATTTGTCATATGTCGTATATCAAATAAGATGGACAAACCCATCTTCTTTTTTAAAGTTATTAAATATATAATTGAAATGGTCAGCTACTCTATTATATTTACTTATTTATATTTGTTTATAGTCAGTCTTTAAATAGTCAGCTATTTATGGAGTGATTTATTTCATATACTTTTTTAGTAATTTTATTAAGTTCTCCAAAAAGTTCAGCTGAAATTTTGATTAGGTCTGCACTGAATTTGTAGAGTCATTCACATCTTTATGATATTAAACTGTCCCACTCAAAGTATGAAATGTTTTTAAAGTTATTCAGATAATCTTTAATGTCCTATTTAGAGGTTTAATATTTTCTCCATATTTGTTTCACAAATATTTGTTAAACTATTATATGCCAGACACCATTCTAGATGTTGTAGATATAACAGTGAAAAGCAAACAAAATCTCTGCCTTTGTGAAGATTACATTCTGCTCAAGGGAAATAGGCAATAAATGTAAGAAATAAATAATACATCTAGTATGTTATATGGTTGTCAATTACTACAGAGAAAAGCAAAATTAGAAAAGTAGATAAAGGATAGGGGGCAATGCCAGGCAGCTGAGCAGAAGATAAGAGCAGCCTGGCCACTCTCACATGGGCAAAGCATACAAGTGTCAATATTCACTCCTGTTCTTGGGGAGGGGAAAGGGAACACACTGGGCCTCTACAGGTTCACTGCACCATCCTAGATAACATCTTCCTAGAGTTCACACAAGATGGCTGTACTTTGTGTGTGGGGAGGTGGGGCTACATACAGTAAAATGCACAAATCTTGGCATACAGGCTGATGAATTTTAACATGTGTATACACTCATGTAATCATCACCCTGATCAAGATATTAAACATTCTCACTAATTTTTTTTCCCTTTAACCTATCTCGCCTTTGGTAACCACCAGTCTGTTCTCTGTGTTTATAAGTCTATTTCAGTTTTGTTTGTTTGCTCATTTGTTTTGTTTTTTAAATTATACATATAAGTGAAATCAAATGGTATTTGTCTTTCTCTGTCTGATATATTTAACTTAGCATAATACCTTCTAGTTCTATCCATGTTGTTGCAAATGACACAATTTCATTCTTTTTTATGGCTGACTAATATTCCATTTCATATATGCACCTCTTCTTTTTTACCTATTCAGCTATCAATGGACATTTAGATTGTTTCCATATTTTGGATAATGTAAATAATTCTGCAGTAGACATACAAGTGCATATGTCTTTTTGAATCAGTGATTTTGTTTTCTTCAGGTGAATTCCTGGAAGTAGAATTTCTGGGTCATATGAGATTTCCAGTTTCAGTTTTTTGAGAAACCTCCATACTGTTTTCCACAGTGGCTGCAACAAGTTGCAATCCCATTGAGAGTGTGCAAGGGTTCCCTTTTCTCCACACCCTCCCCAATACTTATTATTTCTTGTTTTGTTGACATTAGCCATTCTGATTGAAGTGAAATGATATCTCAGCATTGTTTTGATTTGCATTTCCCTAATGATCAGTGATGCTAAGCACCTTTTTGTGTGTCTGATGGTCATCTGTATGTCTTTGGAAAATTGTCTGTTCAGGTCATCTGCCTGTTTTGTAATCAGATTGTTTTTTGGAGAGTTAAGTTGTATAAATTCTTTGTATATTTTGGATTTAACCCCTTATCAGATACATCATTTGCAAATATCTTCACCCATACAGTAGATTGCCTTTTCATTTCGTTGATGGTTTTCTTTCCTGTTCAGAAGCTTTTTAGTTTGATATAGTTCCACTTGTTTATTTTTACTTTTGTTTCCATTGCCTGGGGAGACAAAGGATGGCTGTATTTTTATTAAAGGTTCAGAACACTTAATATCCCTAAGAACAAACCACAGTGTGGAGATCATTATTCTTAAAGCAAAAGTTCCAAGGACCTCACCAGATATGGTGGTAGAATTTGAAAACTGGACAGCAGCCCAATAATATGCAGCCTCTGTCTAGGGGCTGGCATAGAAAAGTCTCCCTGCTTAGATAACACGATGTGCCACAGAGCATCCCAATGGTCCTGACTCCCTGAGTTGCCTGGCCTACGAGCTGTTGTGCAAAGGATTGTGGAATTGGGTGAACTAGAATGAGGAAGTGGAGATTTAGTCACATCTTCATAAACTAGGATAAAAATTTCCACCATTTTCCCCAATCTCCAGGAGATTAAAGTTTGGGAAGCTCTTCCCCATGCTCCAGAGACAAGGCAGCAAAACTTTGATTTGTAAAATTCTGAGGCAGGTTAAGGTGTTAGTTGCAGAAGTGACCAGACAGAGGGGGAGGGAAAATGAGAGAACTCTAATAAACAAAGCATAATTGGCCCTTTGGGATTTCATCAGTAAAGTTAGAGAAAGTTACCTGGTCCAATGGCACTTGTTTAAAATTTCACAATTTTCCCCGCTCTGCCATCTTTCTGAGGCACAGGATGGCCTCCTCCACTCTCCTGAGGTGAGCCAGGCACTTCTGATCTTTTGCCAACATTTATTTAGGAATGTGAATTGTGAAACCAGATTCCTGTAACCCATAGCCTCTCCTGTGTTCTTGAAGCCTAAGAGAATCATGGCTTGATGTAGGTGTCCTCTAGTAGAAATTTGTCCTAAGAAAGTATGTTTTGTCTATTCCAAGTAGGAAGCCAGAACTTCCAGGTGATTTAAGGATTCCCCACCTGTGATGGACCTGGGCCTGCTAGTAAGTCAGCACCAGGTTTGCAGTCTGACCTCTGCTTTTCTCTGATTCCTGGGACTAGGTGCTGGGTGGTAGGTCTGTGCTGATGGGCCTTTTCTTTGCTGACACTCGTAGAAGGAGGATGCCCTCAGACACTAGCCCTTTCCTCCCCAGACAAGATTTTTGTTTGGGGAACAAGTCTAGAAAGTGACGTCTTTGTCTGAAACTCTTCCCATAATTGCCCATAAAGGGATGGTCATGAATAGAATGTAGATTCTCTGGTCCTGCTGTCTGTACTTGCATGCAAACTAGACTGCTTAGCCAGTGCATGTTTTCAAAATAGTCTACATTTTCAAGTTTATTTCCATTTGTATACTAATTTAATAAATCATTTTTGTTATTTTTATTATTGCTAGATAACTATGTGTATATATCTCTCTGGGAGAGGATCATTTATGCCATTATCTAGGATTTTAGGAGGATATATACTTTCCCATAAAGCATCAATCCAATGGACCGGGTTTTTCAAAATGAAAACAGAATTTTCTAATTGCATGAAAATGATACAAAGACATAAAGATGTTGGTGATGATAAATGCAGGTATTCTACTTGAAATAAAAATTGTGTGGGGTACTCTCCCTCGCTGGCCCTAGCTTGAAGCTCATTCTCTTAAGTACTCTGGCGAAGAAGGGAAAACAGTTTGGCAATGGCAAAGGGCTAGACAGGGGCCAGGCGGAGGGGAGGGAAGCCCTGTGCCCACGGGGGCAGGCTGACCTGGGCACCCCAGCCTCTCTTCCAGCTCACGTCTGTGCCCTCTCCCCTCCTCCTTGCTGCTTTCTGCATTTTGCTTGGCCTTCTTTTCTTCATCCCATACCTATTGCATTTCCAAACGATTCTGAAAGCTCAGAGTAAAGGGATGTAGATTTATGATAATCTCCACTGTGCTTTGACAACGCAGAGATGAGTGTGTGATGCATTTGTTCCTCTTTACAAAGCAGGTTATTGTAATGTGGCTCAAGAGCAGGAATTAAGCTTGTGTGGAAATAATTAAATAATTCCAAATATACACACTTAAGCTAAGTGTTTTTGAGTCTTCTGTTTTGATGGGGATTTTGGGGGTTTTCAATAATGTAACTGAAGAAACACTTGTCCTGAAGATTTGCATGTGGAAGAATGGGGGGAGAATTGTCCTAAAAGATCTCACTGTTCACGTTTTTGGAGAATCCATCAGTTTCCCTGGTAAGTGTATGTTGAGCAGAGCTTCCATCATAATGGAACCAAATTCTAGAAATCTCACTGCAAAGAAGGACTAAACATCGCCCTCTGGAACTACACACCAAGATACATGAAATAATGGAAGCCCTAGTGTGTAAAATATTAGGTAACTTCATCAGTATGAAATTGATTAAATGTCAAGAAAGTGGCATCTATCAATATTTCAATTTTCTTTTCTCTCATTTTCCTTGTTTATACTTCTTCATTTGGTCTTATTTTTATTTCCTTGGCTTCTTCATTGTGCTCTTTTTTTTTCTTTGTCTTCCTTTCTGACCATTGATTCTCTCTTTTTACTTTTTTCCATAGAGTGCTTATTAATAACGTCCCTTAAGAAAAATAAATCCCCATTCATTTATTTTTATTTATATATCTCAATATCCCCTTCTCCCACCCATTTTGCACAACTTTTTCTTTCAGATATTTATTTATCTACTATTTATTTATTTAAATTTGAGCTAGTTTTGATTTTTTTTAGAAAGACATTGAATGAATATATTCCACCAGTCTTTGAAGATTTTTTTAAGCTGAGGTGACACATCATGCGACAGTAACCATGTTATAGTGTACAGTTCAGTGGCACTGAGTGCATTCACAGTGTTGTGGTGGTTTTATGTTTGTGAGTTTATAGCTAAGTAGGTCTCCGTTTGTGAACAGCTTGGGCAGGAGTGAGAGTATTTGTGTGTGGGACCCAAAGGGGGCGCTCTAGAGAGCATTTCCTAGGCCTGGAAAGAACTCTTCACCTGTGTAATGATTTCAGCTTCTGTTCCAGGCCACTCAGCATTTTACCCCTGCCTTTGGTGTGATTGCCAAGTGACCTGGAAATGTAGCCCCTTTTGTCTGTGAGTGTGATGGTAACGTTGACACACACAGTGGGGATATGTTGGCACTCTCCACTGCAGAGACTAGATGCCAAGGTCCCCAGGGCAGGCAGCTCAGGAGGGACAAATCTTGCCAACGTGGTAAAACTCACACCCTCAGTCCAGGATTCTTTGTCCTGCCTCACCAGGTGGTTGTCAGGGATTTTTTTGGCCCAATGAGACTATGTTTAGGTTCAAATCTTCTTTTGAAAGCTGATTTTAAAAAGTAAGCACATACCTTTATCTATTTCTGATATTATATTATTTTTGTTCCTCTTATTGTCCATAATCGCCTTTCATCTTTTTTTAGGGGAGGAGGAAAGGACTGCCTGCTGTGGATGTGCCACGCACCGTCGCAGTCATCACCGTGGCAGAAGCAATGCAAGTGCATGATCACCTTTCCAGGTTTACAGAAGAGGCCAATTTATTACGTACTGCATGCAGAGCGTCCCTAAAGGTGGAGGTGTGTTGGCTTTCTCCTCTTTGTCCCGTTGTCCATGTGGCTTGAAGGCCAGACTTCAAGTTCATGGGTAAGTGAGAGGAGCCTACGCTGGTCCACCACAGCCCTTCCGTCAAGGGGTCAAAAGTTGGAACCCAGTTAGTCCTCTTGGTATGTCTCCTGATTTTTATATTTGGTGAATCCATAGCCTTAAGACAGTGACGATCGCTGTGCTGTGTCAGGGTCCTGCTGTATACAGAGTGGCATAATGGATGTGCCTGTGGGTTATCAGGTCATCCTGTTTACCAGCTGACTCTGCTGTTTAGTTACTTTACCTCTTTCTTTTTCATCTGAAAAATAGAAATAATAAGCCAAAGTTCAGAGTGTTGTTGTGACGATTATTATATTAACAGGTACATAAAGTACTTAGTATAATGCCTGGCACAGAGTGTTCCACCAATAGAGTGTTGATTTATATCACCTTGATCTACAAATAAGTGCAGTTATGGTTTTTAATTCTTTTCTTAACATTCTTCCTACTCCAGTGAATGTTTGCACTTTGGCTAGGAGCTTGCTTGCTTGCTTTCTTCCCACCATCTGCTATCAAAATGATAGGCAAGATCAAGAAGATTTTCTAAAACCGAACCTGACCATTCAGTGATTCACAGGGAAATTGGCTTGGGTAAGTTATTTGAAACAATTTTACAAAGAAACAGGATTTACTTTGACTTTAACACATCACTTTTTAAAAACTATCAAATATATTTTATTTAAAAAACCCCAAAATTGCTTACACAAGTAATGTGTCACTTAGAAATACACTTGCCTGACTCCATTACAGCAAAAACAATGTGGCTTTAAACACAAATGATGTCCTTTGGGATATGTTTTTGGAGATACGTAGGAAAACACTACTTGTTTTGTTGTTTGATTTCTTTAAAACTGACATTTCTTGAAGTTCTGGTTATAAAATTTTAAACAGCATGAATGGACCTCCCACTAACCATAATCTTCACATGCATGCTACCTATGTGCACATACATTCCTGCTGATATACCTGGAAGTGTGGCTTTATTACAGTTACATCGGAGCCCTTGGCAGACAGGACTGAAGAGAGGTTATGTGGAATAAGTCATACGTACGATGTGGGACAAAGCATGGGTGTTCCCTTAAAGAAGAGCTGTCACAATAGAAATACTTCTTGGAAACAATTCATACAACTTTGGAGTGTTAGGTTTTATTAAATGTGATTTGTATAGTTGTTTCATTTATTTGATAAAATCCTAACACAGGGTAGTAAGGAAAAAATAAATGAATTTTGTCAATATCTACATTTTCAGCAATTCTTGAACACACGTATAAAAAGAGAGAGAGAGGGAGAGTCATATTCTATTCTAAAACTTCAGATTTGCAGACCAGAGAGAGGAAGAGATTCTCTTCTAAAACTGCAAGTATCAATTTAGGTAGGAAGGAGAAAAAATAAATGAAGGGGAAAGGCAAACACTTCCATGTGGGGAAAACATAGTTCCAATATTTAGATTTAAAATAACATCCCTAGTGAAAGTAGTTATAATGGATTTTCCAGAAAACTCCCTTGCCTATCAAAATAGACTTGATGACACACCTCAATCTAAATTTCCAGTCTACAAGTGTAGGAAGCTATAAGCTGGGAGTGAATCAGTTAGATGGGGAAGGATGGATGGGTCTTGCATTTAGCTGTATTTTCTAGTGTGGTCTCTTTAGGTATTGAATCTCTAAAAAGCATTGGAATGCTAAAAGTAGACTTACATTGGGATAGAAAAGTATTGTAAACATTACTAGACGGTATTATAATCAGGGCTTTCATGACTCATAAATTTTCTAACCATATAATGACAGTAGTTTTCATTCCAATGTAAAATGTGGCAGAACAAAAAGAAATTGAAGTACAAATAGATGCAGTGTAATGGAAAATTACAGTTAAGGGAACACAAAAGAACTAAGACTATGCTACTAGTTTTTAGTACAAAGCTAAACAAGCTGTTAATTTTGAACATTCTAGAAAAATATTCTTGATTAGAAACTATCTGTCATTAAGATTTTTTGTCCTTTTTTCACAGTGTAACATCTTATTTACATCTTTAAGCGTTGTGCATTTCTTTACCAACTTTAGTTGAGTATTTTGTTTCAATTAATTTTGGTGTGACTGAAAGCTTCCAGCACAAGGCCTTTAATGGGTTTCTAACATCATTTGATCATTTCCACTACTATCTCTGTGACATTCAATTTCTGAAAGCTCTGCTTTTAATAAATTCCTTGGCACTTTGGACCTAATTCAAAACAATACTACATCCTGAATATTTTATGACTGAATATTGCTATCCTCATGGTAATGCACTTTAAAATCCCTGACCTCCTGTGTTAGGTTGTGTGATTTCTAACAATTATTCTAAGTTTTTAGGCTGAAAACTGGAAGCTTTCAATGTGTGCAATTGTAGTCTGCTGTCCATCTATAGTTATAGCATGAATCGTGTAGAGGCCTTTGGAATAATAATGTTTCATGTAGATTGTGTACTGTCACAGGATTGTCTCCAAGACTTCGGACTCCCATCTATAGTTGTTAATAATGGGCTACTTCTTTCCTTCTGTAAGTGAGCAAACATGAAAGAAATTTTGTTTTGGGGTCAAAAAACTATTACTGCCTGTTATCATGTTCTATAATTAAGACCTGATCTTCTGTCCTTCCCTCCTCATGGGTAAGGACTGATCAGTGTTACACTGGAACATTTCATATCAGAAATAAATTCACTGTCCCTTCCTAGAGAAGGCATCATTGTTAAGTAATGACCTGATGCCATTAAACACTTCATTAAATTCTCCTTGCAGGTCATAAGAGATGAATTTTAGCAGCTAGGTATACCTTCTCTTCATGCAACACCTGATTCTTGACATTGGCCCTTGTGGGTTGATCTCACCCAACAGGGCCACTGGTGTGAGGTAGGTGGAGAGGTCTCCCACTTGACACTCTCAAAATGAAAGGGCAAGTTACAGAAAATAAATTCAAAAATCACTTAGTAATAAAAATTATAAGAATATTGTTTAAAATATTCAGGGTTTCATGGATACATTCCACTGAGGAGGGGTGAGGGGGATGTGTCTGAGATGTCTTAGAGGAAGAATCCAGTAAACAAAAAAGGTAAATGGGACTGAACATAATCAGAATTCAGAAAAATATTTTTCATGTGGACCAAAAAACTTTCTCACTAGAAAGACATGAATTCCCTATAATAACTACTAAATTGAGTAGGATTTTGAGTCTAAACACTTCATTTTGCCCATTTAAGAGCAGAAGTTTGGGAGAAGAAATTATGTTCCAAAAAGCTGAATGTGAAGAATGTCACGTCCTTTCTCTTTGACTTCCAGCCGCACGGCTGGATCCCGTGGTGCTCCTCACGTCCGGTTATGTGCACGTAGTTTGGATGGTGGCTTGGCTGAGATGTTCTAGGGACACTTTAGGTTCAGAAGAGTAGGCTCTCCACATGATCTGAAAGCCACCCTTCCAATCCTGAGTTTTCATGATTTGTTGTTTCAGCATCTTTATAGCTTGGTTCCCAGAAATTCATGGGACAAGGAAATAACACCCAGACATGGGTGAGTGACTTCATTCTGCTGGGACTGTCTAGTGATTGGGGGACTCAGGTTTCCCTCTTTATCCTGATCCTTACCATGTACTTGGTGACTGTGGTGGGAAATTTCCTCATTATTCTTCTGATCAGACTGGACAGCAGGCTTCATACCCCCATGTACTTCTTTCTTAGTGTTTTATCCATTGTGGACCTTTGTTATGCAAACAGTATTGCCCCACAAATGCTGGCCCACCTGCTGTCAGCCCAGAAGTCCATCCCATTCCACAGCTGTGTGTGCCAGCTCTACATGTCCCTGGCATTGGGCAGCTCGGAGTTCTTCCTGCTGGGAGCCATGGCCTATGACCGCTATGTGGCGGTGTGCCACCCGCTTCACTACACAGTCATCATGCATGGAGGGCGCTGCCTGGGGCTGGCTGGCGGCTGCTTGGTGGCTGGTTTCACAAATTCACTGATGGAAACAACCATCACCTTCCAGCTTCCCTTGTGCCACAGTGTTATTAATCACTTTGCCTGTGAGACCCTAGCAGTGCTACGGCTAGCCTGTGTGGACATCTCCTTCAACATGGTCATGGTGGCTATCTCAGGATTTCTGGTCATCTTGCTTCCCTGTTCCCTGGTCCTATTCTCCTATGGTCGTATAGTCTCTGCCATCCTGCACATTCGCTCTGCTCAGGGACGCCACAAAGCCTTTGGGACCTGTGCCTCCCACCTCGCTGTGGTGTGCATGTGCTTTGGGGCTACTCTCTTCACCTACCTGGGGCCACACTCAGCCTCCTCAGTGGAGACGGAGAAGATGGTCGCTCTGTTCTATGCTGTGGTGGCACCGATGTTGAATCCCTTGATCTACAGCTTGAGGAATAAGGAAGTTATGGCTGCTTTCCAAAAAGTTTTAGAGAAATTGAGATGAAGGGTGAAGGTGTAAGAACTTCTTGTTATCTGTCATCAGAACCACGAAGGAGATCAGGTAAGTATAGATGGAACTCCCACACTGCACTAAAGAAAGCTATTATGGTTAGGTCCTTGAATTTTGATAAAGCATTCCTCTGCCAGTTTAATGAATTACCAGATCATTTATGTCAGTGATCCTCAGACAGCCTCTTGTTAGATCATCTTCTCTCAGGTATCCAGTGATATTTAGACTTCACCTGCCCATTTAAAAACTGTACTAGTGTTTCAGTATACAAGGGAATGATCCATGGCTTCATCAAGTAGATCTTATTTGTGGAATGAATAGATAGATGAACTCTGCCAATTAGGTCTGCTTTTACCTTGTGGAACAGAATGGAGAATGTCTGTTCTTCTTTCTACATGACAATACTCCAATTAATCATAGAAAACTTCATTTCCTTCAGAATAATCACAAATAGCTTCTTAAACTCTTTCTTAAATGATGGCACTTTTAGAACTTTCAACACTGTTTTTTTACCTAAATCTAGATTGTGATGTGGTATCTTGAAATCAATAACATGTGGCACAATATTTGTTCAGACCAGTAGATGGGATTGATTTCATTTGCTTTTCAAGAATGAAATTTGCTTTTAATATACAAAATATCTGTGGCTTTACTCTTCTTTTTTATTGTTGTATTTATTTCTTGCTATTTTATTATTTATTTTTATTCTTTATTATTTTATTAATATTCCTTTTTATTGTAAAATATATAAAACATAAAAATTGCCATTTTAGCTATTTTTAAGTGTACAAGTCCAGTGGCATTAATTACATTTGCAATGTCATGCAAGTATCACCACTATTTCCAAAATTATTCCTCGCCATAGTCTTTTTTTAAATATATAATTTATTTTATTATCATTAATCTACAATTACATGTGCAATATTATGGTTATTAAACTACCCCTTCATCAGTTCCCCCACACCAACCCCATTACAGTCACTGCTCACCATAGTCTTTTATTCAACTAGTTTCCCAAGACCTGTTTCCTATAAACTGCTTATAGTCTCCACAACCACTATACTCATTTTTTTAGTTTAAATAAAAGTATGTATATTTAGCTCTGCTAATTGATTTTCACACATGACACTAACCCACCAAGATTATTTTGAATCTTGAGTCTCTAATTTATTCCATTAGTTTACTTTCTCTTTCTGCTTCACAGATAATAAACTGAAAAAGTTATAAAAAGAAATACCAAATAGTATGTCAGTTAGAGATCACTGTGAACCTACTTCCACGCTGACTGAAATGTTTATTGAACAGATTTTGTGTATGCTTTTAAACCTTCTTTTAAATAGATTATTCAAACATACTTTATTTTAAAGGGAAGGATATAATAGGACTTTGTCAGTTACCTTTTTAATTTATATTCTGGTCTTTGCTGTTGCATATAAGTATGCTAAATTTAAGTGATAACAATTCTTGATGCTTTGAGCTCCATCCAGTTATTATCTAGAAATCTAGTCTATTCTTGTACTTCCTATGCCAAGATCTTTAGACTACACAGGGATGTTAATATATAACTTGAAGGTCTGTTGGTTGCACTACTCCTAAGTCCTCCAGAACCCCTGCAAGGACGGGTGTCAGGCAAAGTAGAATATGACCCCAATGATAAAGATCAGAGCAGAAATAAATAAAATAGAGAAGAATAAAACAATAGAAAAAGATCAATGAAACCAGGAGCTGGTTCTTTAAGAAAATAAACAAAATAGATAAACCTGTAGCCAGACTTATCAAGAAAAAAAGAGAATTTACACACAGAAACAGAATCAGAAACAAACAAGGAATAATTACAATGGATACCACAGAAATACAAAGACTTATTAGAGAATAGTATGAAAAATTATACGCCAATTAATTGGACAACCGAGAAGAAATGTACAACTTCCTAGAAAAATACAACCTTCCAAGACTGACCTAGAAAAAAACAGAAAATCTGATAAGGCATTAACATCCAGAATATATAAAGAACTCATATGCCTCAATACCCATAAAACAAATAATCCAATTAAAATATGATGGGGAACCTTAACAGACACTTCTCCAAAGAAGAAATACAAATGGCCAACAGGCACATGAAAAGATGCTCCACTCACTAATCATCAGGGAAATGCAAATTAAAACCACAATGCGGTATCACCTCTCACCAGTTAGGATGACCACCATCCAAAAGACAAGAAACAAGTGCTGGGAAGGATGCAGAGAAAGGGGACCCCTCCCACACTGCTGGTGGGAATGTAAATTGGTACGATCACTGTGGGAAGCATTATGGTGGTTTCTCAAAAAACTTAAACTAAAAATAACATTTGACCCAGGAATTCCACTCCTAGGAATTTACCCATAGAAAACAAAATCCCTGATTCAAAAAGATGTATGCACCCTTATGTTTATTGCTGCATTATTTGCAGTAGCCAAGATATAGAAGCAACCTAAAGGTCCATCAATAGATGAATGGATAAAGAAGATGTGATACATATACACTGTGGAATATTATTCAGTCACAAAAAGAAAAATCCTGCCATTTGCAACAACATGAATGGATCTACAGCATATTATGCTCTGTGAAATAAGCCAGGCAGAGAAAGACAAATACCATATGACTTCACTTATTTTTGTAATATAAAAACAAAGCAGAACAGAAGGGACAAAACAGCAGTAGACTCATAAACACTAAGTGACTAGTGATTACCAAGGGAGAGGGGTTGGAGCAGATGTGGGGAGGGGGAGAAGGGGGAATAAAGGGGCACAATAATTCACAATCACAGTATAAGTTGATCACAGTGACTGTTAAACCACTATGATGTACATTTGAAACCAACATAAGATTGTGTATTAATGATACTTTAATAAAAAGAAGAATATGACCCCAATGCTTATGACTGTAAAATTCCTCTAAACTCATCTTTTAGTAACAAAATGTTTTCAGATCTCAAGACTATGTTCTTCAAAGCAGAGCTGTAAGACCCCCAGTGAATCTAGCTCTTTCTCTGATACTAGAGCCCTGTGTGTTATTAGCATGTAGGATAAAGGGACAGAGATAAGGAGGGAGGGAAAGACTGGCAGAGCAAGCATAGCCTGAAATAGTTAGTGTGAGATTAGTTTAATCTAAGCCAACTATAGTGAAATTGTTTACCAGAGAAAATTCAAAGACTGTTTGATTATTTGTTTCTGTAGCTATGACCACTCCATAGCAAGAAGGAAGTCCCTCCCACACTTTTTGACACTTAGAGACTGGTCTGTCCCTCCTTCTCTGAAGACATCTAATGAACAATAAATGCTGTATTAGTTTGCTAGGGCTGCCAGAACAAAATATTATAGGCCAAATGACTTAAACAACAGAAACTTATTTTCCCACAGTTCTGGAGTCTGAAAGTGTAAGATCAAGGCATTTGGTGGGTTGATTTCTTCTGAGGCCTCTCTCCTTGGCTTAAAGATGGTTGCCTTGTTGTGTTTTCACATGGCCGTTCTTCTGTGCCTGTGTGTATCTGTCCTAATTCCTCCTCTTATAAAGACACCCTTCACATTGCACTAGGATCCACTCATATGATCTCATTTTACCTGAATAATCTTTTTTAAAGGCCTTATCTCCAAATATGGTCACATTCTGAGGTACTGGGGATTAGGACTTCAACATATGGATTTTGACAGGACACAATTCAGGCCATAAAAAATGCTAATCCCACATTCTGAACTATCAGAACATCAGCTCTCACCTAACCAAAACTACCTATACATTGTGTTGTGAAAAAAATTATTTTAGTATTAACCTACCAACCTATCAATATAGAAAGCAAAGTTGGTATGACATTTGTTCTTAGTGAATTTCAGTTGTTTCCTAGTGAGCACGAACAACAGGTTACTAAATGCTCACAAACGATGCTTGATAATCCATCCAAGAATTTTGCCATGCCAATATGCCTGTGTTTCCAGATCCATCCTCCTGATAATTTTGAAAATTTAAGCAAAAATACTCTACATTTGTTTGTCTTTGAATTTTCTGTTACAGATCCTATTCTCCGTGGTTCTTCATAGATTACGAAAGGGGGCTATGATACAGCATTTGCTAGTTCTAGAATCCTGGGATAAAATTCAGGATCTGGAAGAATGCAATTAATTTTTAAAAGCTAGTTTGTTTTTTTGTGTGCATCACAGGAAGAAATCATTTTTCGGTGTTGCTTTTCCTTTTATCATATGACAATCATTTCATTTGTCGTTAACCTTTGGTCTCACCCCTATCGATGCATTAACATCAGATTATCTCCCTTAAAGGTAGGCATGGTTTTAAAAAAAATATCACTAGCTATTCAAATTCTTCACTTTTTCTTTAGCACTTTAAGTCACACTTTGCTTGAACACTTATTTTTTCTGTTATTTTTGCAAGCCATGTTTATCTTTTGCATCCAGCCATGGTCATAAATTCAACCTTTGAAAATGTTTTCTCATGATACCTGAAATTGGCTGAAAATAGATTAGTGATTGACTGCTGTGGTTTTCTTTTTTTTTTCTAATTTATTTTATTATCATTAATCTACAATTACATGTGCAATATTATGGGTATTGAACTACCTCTTCATCAGGTCCCCCCACCAACCTCATTACAGTGACTGTCCATCAGCATAGTGAGATGCTATAGAATCACTACTTGTCTTCTCTGAGTTGTACAGCCCTCCCTGTGCCCCCCCAACATTACATCTGATAATCGTAATGCCCCTTTTTCCCTCTTATCCCTCCCTTCCCACCCATTTTCCCCAGTCCCTTTCCCTTTGGTAACTATTAGCCCGTTCTTGGGTTCTGTGAGGCTGCGGCCGTTTTGTTCCTTCAGTATTTTTTCTTTGTTCTTATACTCCACATATGAGTGAAATCATTTGATACTTGTCTTTTTCGGCTTGGCTTATTTCACTGAGCATAATACTCTCTAGCTCCACCTATGTTGTTGCAAATGGTAGGATTTGTTTTCTTCTTATGGCTGTAAAATATTCCATTGTGTATATGTACCACATCTTCTTTATCCATTCATCTACTGATGGACACTTGAGTTGCTTCCATTTCTTGGCTATTGTAAATAGTGCTGCAATAAACATAGGGAGTGCATCTGTCCTTTTCAAATTGGGCTGCTGCATTCTTAGGGTAAATTCCTAGGAGTGGAATTCCTGGGTCAAATGGTATTTCTATTTTTGAGTTTTGAGGAGGCGTCCATACTGCTTTCCACAATGGTTGAACTAATCTACCACAGTCCCACCAGCAGTGTAGGAGGACCCTTTTCTCCACATCCTCGCCAACATTTGTTGTTGTTTGTGTTTTGGATGTTGGCCATCCTCACTGGTGTGAGGTGATATCTCATTGTGGTTTTAATCTGCATTTCTCTGATGATTAGCGATGTGGAGCATCTTTTCATGTGCCTGTTCCATCTGAATTTCTTCTTTGGAGAAGTGTCTATTCATGTCCTCTGCCCATTTCTTAATTGGATTATTTGCTTTCTGTTTGTTAAGGTGCATGAATTCTTTATATATTTTGGATGTCAACCCTTTATCAGATACATTTTTTATGAATATATTCTCCCATACTGTGGGATGTCTTTTTGTTCTACTGATGGTGTCCTTTGCTGTACAGAAGCTTTTCAGCTTCATATACTCCCACTTGTTCATTTTTGCTTTTGTTTCCCTTGCCCGGGGAGATATGTTCATGAAGAAGTCGCTCATGTTTATGTCCAAGAGATTTTGCCTATGTTTTTTTCTAAGAGTTTTATGGTTTCATGACTTACATTCAGGTCTTTGATCCACCTTGAGTTTACCTTTGTGTATGGGGTTAGACAGTAGTCCAGTTTCATTCTCTTATATGTAGCTGTCCAGTTTTTCCAACACCAGCTGCTGAAGAGGCTGTCATCTCCCCATTGTATATCCAGGGCACTTTTATCAAATATTAATTGACTGTATATGTTTGGGTTAATGTTTGGATTTTCTATTCTGTTCCACTGGTCTGTGGGTCTGTTCTTGTGCCAATACCAAATTGTCTTGATTACTGTGGCTTTGTAGTAGAGCTTGAAGTCAGGGAGTGTAATCCCCCTGTTTTATTCCTCCTTCTCAGGATTGATTTGGCTATTCGGGGTCTTTTGTGGTTAAATATGAATTTTAGAATTATTTGTTCCAGTTCATTGAAGAAAGCTGTTGGTAGTTTGATAGGGATTGCATTGAATCTGTAGATTGCTTTAGGTAGTATAGCCATTTTGACAATATTTATTCTTCCTAGCCAAGAGCATGGGATGCATTTCATTTGTTAGTGTCCTCTTTAATTTCTCTTAGGAGTGTCTTGTAGTTTTCAGAGTAC